>JAIGNY010002947.1:697500-985000 GCA_020152595.1 Chiridota heheva
TTCCCGAGGGGGAAAAAAACCGAAAGAAAAGGAAATTTTCCATAAAATAGAGGAATTTCCCGAAAATCGAAGGAAATTGCCCATAAATGAAGATATTTTCCACAAAAAAATTGAAGAAAATTTCCCAAAGATTGACTCAAGGCATTTCTGGATTAGGCAAAATCATTTGAAATTTTTTGGTAAAATTGGAGAAACTTCTCGAAAATTGAAAAAACTTTCCTGAAGATTGAGAAAATATCCCGAAAAAAGAAGGAAATTTCCCAAAATTTGAAGAAACTTTCCCAAAAATCAAAGAAATTTTTTCAATAATGAAAGTAATTTCCCGAAAATTACGGAAATTTCCCGACAATTTAATTTAGCAATTTCTTGTAAATATGACCTGAATACTTAATAGCTTATCCCGTTGTCATAATAATTCATAAACCGTAAATTAAGATTTCATGGTAAAAAATTATCAACGGAAAAATCTCAGGGGGCCATGCCCCATCCCTCCGATCCGCCTCTCTTATGTTATGTTGTTTGTGTGCCGCAGATTCCCAATAGATTGGCCAATTTTTCAAGCTAAAACCAAAATTATATACAAAACTGAAAAATTAGTGTTCCTTAAAAAAAAGGACTATACTCAGGGCCGTAGGAGCATATTGGACCGGAAGGACCAGCTCCCCCTCCCCCTCCCTCTGTCCGTAATACCTTCAAAAGTGGTATACCGGTAGCCTATATTAAATTCGTGATACATATATCATAATGTATAAGCCGTATGACGCGATTCCGTTCGAATGCTAGAGCTTTGCTCCTAAGGACTTAGTAATTGAACACATCCTATTGGGGGCTCTGAGTTTGTGTGAAAATGTGAGGCCGGTAAGAGAAACACAAGCTGATTGAAGTTTGCTATACGGACTATGCATTCTGAAATTCCCGCCTCCACTGTCCTCTGGGAATAAGGTCTTAAACAAAATAGGCCTCTTCGTAACCACCTATGTCTAATACTAACTGTGGTGTAGCGGTTATTATACCTGTCTACAGACCACAAGGCCCTGGGTTCAAGCCTGGGTTGAGTAGACACGCCAGTGCACCACAACTGGTTATCAAAGGCCGTGGACATCGACTTGGTTGTCGATGTTGTCTGTCCGTATGTCGTACCTGTGTTCTCGTCCGGGTCGTATTAAGCGTTTCGTGATAGCATTGTTACTATCATAACCGAATACGCAGGTGACGACCCCGTCATTGTAATTGTGTGTTCACTCGTCGTCGTCGACCACCTACAGCTCCCCCACCCGCACGCCAAAATGTTTGGCCATCAATTAAATGCCAAGCTTCAATGTACTATATTATACTAATTTCACTATTAGAACATGTACCAACACAGCTTGAAAATACCAGTAAAGCAGTATTTCTAATCAAAGCTAATGGAATGTCACAACACTTACTCGAAACTTGCTTGCGGAACTGCTTGAAGCCTATCACTGCTCGGATCTGCACCCACTCTGCACCGTTGCTATATTAACCTCGACTTGAACGGAATGCGTTTTAAACCCAAACTATCTCAACCGAATACTGATCTACGTGTGTACTGCAGGTGTATGCTCAACGTGTTTTTCACCGAGTGTAAATTGTGTGGCGTCATATTTGCCCGATAATAATCTACCAGCATTGTCGTTTCGTCACAAGGCAAATACCATACAAATCACACAGCTGAATTGTTCGTATACGTCATGTGAAAAGTGTTCATCGATTGATGACACATTTTCTTATTCACAATTCGTCTTGTTGTCTAAGAGTGTGGAGAATTATTTTCGGTGATTACAAAAAGATTTCGAAAGAAGGTTTGATATGTCGAAAGGATGCACATTGATCAGGGCAGGGAGGTAGTGACAGCCAGCCATTTCGTAGGCTCTGGTTGGTCTTCAAACCACAGCGCAAAGATGTTTTGGAGGGGGTGGGCATCAGAGCCGGAACACGAGGCAGGGATCGAACCCTTCCCCCTCTAGCCACAGGCCTGGCCCGACTCGACCCATTAAATTTTTCCAAGGAACTGCTACACGTTCTTGGTGTATCACTCATATAATTTTGTTTCATTTTCCTTACAATGATTAGAAAAAGTAAGATGATAGATATTATGCGGCATCCAAGACAACTTAATTTGCTCCTTGATTTCATTAATCTAAACTTAAAAGAAAATGGGATGTATCCGAAAAGGAACTAAAACAGTGTGTTTAAATGATGCAAAATGTTGAGCTGCCCGAGATGAGTCCTTCCCTCCCATCCCAATGAGTCCTACCCTTTCCTCCCAATTTATAGGTATTTTTCATTAGTTCATCGAACCTAACAGCATAATAGCATGTTGATTTTTCAATGGATTTTCTGAGACTAGAAAATCAATTATTTTAAGAATTTGGGAGAGGCAACTGAATGCTTTTTTGTCCAGTGGCGTAACTAAAGGGGACAGGAGGGAAAGCCGCCCACCCTTATTGGGCCCGGCTCGGGTTCTATTCAATAAAGGGGGCCCGTAAAAAAAATATACCATTATACCTATATATTTGCTCGTAGGGCCCTAGCTACGCCACTGTTTCTCGCCCTAGTATTATCATGGGCAACCTTACAGCATCACCTGATCGCTTTCAATAGAAGATGGACATAATCCGCCACATATACTGTTTTCATTTACATCATACAACTACAGATTAGAAGTATTGTGATGTTTTCCTCGCCCAGACAGCCGGAAAGTTTGAGAGAATAGTTTCACCCCTCTACCCCCTCCCCTACACACATTTTTCAGTGGAATTTGACGAATTCAGTACATTTGGGGGAATATTTGCCACTTGTCCATCCACTTTTTGGAAAAAAGGCCCACCCCCTTCCCCCTCCACTTTCCAGATGAGATTTACAGCCCTGGAAAAGATATAGTTGTCTTCTGTATAATGCATAAGATTAATAATCTGATAATGGTGCAAATTGCCTCCCCAATATTTTTACCATGCCCATAATTTACCCCTAATACCATACCATAGAGCAACTGGACCACCTAGGCTGGTGACTAAACCGGTTACCTGAGCGGTGGCTTGTTGGCGTTTTCCCGGCTTAACAGCTTTTATATGAGAGGTCAGCTCGATCGCTGCCAAAGAAGACATGTGACCTATAATCTTGCTTTAATACCATGTTGGGGTTATTCTCAAAGTTGAGCTGAAATGCAGGAAGTAGGGGAGGGGAGCATAGAAGCACAATCCATTGAAAAGGGAAAAGGCATAACAATATTCTTGTAATGATGGGAAAAAAGATGTAAGTTGGACACATTAAAAATGCGATTAAAAGGACCCCCTTCTAAATAAAACTTGACTGTTATCATTAAATCACTCGATTCATCATTTTCAGATAAATAAGAGTTCCTTGCAATAGCATTTCTGTTCTTTCATAGTACCTACTGTAAATAATAAAGCATGCACTTACTGGGTCTTAGGGATGTTGCCATAGCATTGGGGTGTCACCAAAACACATTTGATTAGGACTTGACTACACTTTAAAGAAAAATATCAAAAATAAAAAAAATCGACAAACAATTTCTATGAGGCCATAGTCCCAATAATATGCAAAGTGGTATAGTAAATTCATATGTACATCATATATACACAATTAATCATTATTTTATAAGCTAAATAATGCCATATATGAAGTGAAGGCCACTTCACAATAATCTACGGTATTCTACGGTTATGCCCTGGTAACTCTCTAAGGCAAAACTTGTTGGCACACTTTGTGAAAATTTGTACTACTTTTATGAACATTCTTTTTTTTTAATCTATTCTGCCTTATAAATTATGCAAATTTTGGTGGTTTTTCGATCTGTATTCTCTCATTTCTAATGTTTGTTTGTTTGTTCGATGAGAGCTTAACGGCACCGCAACAACGAGGGTCAAATTGTGGCTGAGAGCTTAGATCATTTTAGAGGTAGGAAGGAAAGTAAACAAGGGGAGAATGAGAGAAATACAAGAATTCGTGTTGGTGCACGTCCCCCTGGCCCCACGCACGATCGAAGCTTACAGTCAGGGGTTTCATGGTATTAGAATAAGATGATCAGAAAATACAACTTCTAAGTCTGTGGCCCCAGTTTCAATAATCTTCTGCCGCCCCTATTCAGAAATTCCAGTAGTTATGATATCACAAATAATTGGGGTGTTGGCCATCGCATGATTGGTGTTGAATGAAAGTGAAAGGGGAGGGGAGGAACATAGTGAGATTAAGGAATCAGGCATAGCGAGTAAGTCTGTGGCCCCAGTTTCAATAATCTTCTGCCGCCCCTATTTAGAAATTCCAGTAGTTATAATATCACAAATAATTGGGGTGTTGGCCATTGCATGATTGGTGTTGAATAAAAGTGAATGGGGAGGGGAGGAACATAATGAGATTAAGGAATCAGGTGTAGCGAGTGCAGGTAAGGAGGCAGCATAATAACCGAGATGTGGACCAATTGAAAATTATGACTCATTGATTTCCTTTGCCTTTTGTGGGTAGGTCTGTAATTGCTTGATTGATGTATGGCTGAATATTCCTGTTAATTTTCAAAGATATGATAGACTATTAAAAAAACAAATAGGTGTAAAAACCACGTTAATCATCTCATCCATTTTGGAGAATATGTATATCGTTAAAAATTAAATGCCCCTTTCTAAATCATTTAATTACCAAAAATATATTTTATTGAGGTTTCGAGATATGGTATAACATGTACTTGACAAGAACATGCATTGCTTTTCTGCCCTCATAAATATACACTCCAAACCATAGAAATAATATTTTCTTAGAAATACAATAAAAACTGTCTTGGATCTGCAGGTATAACTGCAGACTGCACTGGCCACTTTTCAAACTCACTAGGTGAAATTTTTGAAATGTAAACAACTTCAAAACGGAATAAGATAGCAACATGGTTTTAAACATTAATTTTGTTCTTTAATAGTCCTCTTTCATATATGTAAACAAATTCACTGGAATATTTCTTAAAAGGATCTTTCATATAAAATGAACTTCAACACTGAATCCTTCGAAGGAAGAAAATTACAAATATAACTAAAATGATTTTGTATGAAATTTATTTTGAAGGTTCTTTTCCATGACCTAAAACACAAGACACTAGATGTAAACTATATTTCAGGAAAATATGTCTAAATAAAAAAAAAATATGATTGGTTTGCATAAACAGATTTCTGATGGAAACAGTATGTACGGTATACTGTCTAATAGAAGCTGAAAACAGTGTACAAAACAAAAACATATGGTGGCGAAAAAATATAGGTAATAAAACATACAATAGAAGTACTCTAGGAGATGAGAAGATAACTCTCTGGAGCTACCTAAACTTGGAAGAGAAAGATGGCAGCAACAATAGAATAAACGAATTGGATTCTGAAAGACTCAATACATAGTTGTCTGCACAACCTAGCAGATAAGAATTACCAAAATATGAAAGACACCGTTTAACACCAATTATAATAATGATGAGAGCTACTGAACAAAATTCTTTGTACAATCAAATTTCCCTTTTTAACACCTCTTGCATCAAAACTAACTGAAGGATAACATTACTATGTGTTATATACAATATCCTGTGAGTATACATTTTGACTGACATAATAAACTTAAAACAATGTGAACTAATCAAAAATTTCAGCAAAACAGGGTTCAAGCTGTTTCCTGTACTTAAATTATAATTCTGCAGGATATACTGGTTTGTGCTGAAAACTTTAAACCTGACAGACCTTTTTAATAGTTTGTCTAAATAAATCAAGTATTTTAAAATTCTACTATGCACATCTATATGTATGCTTGTAATATACAAGTTACTTCATGAGCTCTTAAAGATTGCATCTTGCACATCCACACTTCTTTAGAGACATTTTTTAAACAACATTTTTACAAAATAACAAATTGGCCCAAGAGGACTGGAATTTTAAAGTATACAATGGCACACCGTGATTACTTATTCATTGAGTCAAGGTTGTGGTAACACCTTTGCAGTTTTTATACTCCAGGTTTATACACTTACTTTCTGAAACAAATTTGAAGTGCACACTTCAAATCCATAACATAATTTCAAGGTCTCATTGTTTCCATACGGTACCTTGTGAAACAACTCCTTATTATCTTCCACACAGATTATACCAGATGCTTTTACTACTAATTATGATTTAATAATGCATCATCTTTCTATGGGATGAAAGCACAAATCACGCATCAACAGTCCATAATAAAGTGAAAATGATCAAGCAAATTCGTACAGTATTTTCTCTGTGAACAAAATGACTTTATGTAAATGGTAAAGCACATCCCTAAATAATTCACAACTTTGAATTATTATTGTTTGTTTGTTTGATGAGGTCTTAACGGCACCACGACAACGAAGGTCAAATTGTGCCTGAGAGGTCAGAAGGTATTGCAGCATAAATAGAACATTGAATATTCAAGATTGGATCTGTTCTATCTGTTCTTAAATTCGAATGTGCATCTATCACATGAATTCAATCTCACTTTTTTTCAAGGAAACAGGAATGTTTTTCATAGAAACATGAAAGTTTTTCAAGAAAACAGGAATGTTTTTTTAAGGAAACAACTGTTTTTTAAAGATATAAAGGTTTTTAGCGCTATGAAACCCTTTAAAAAGACTTAGATACACTCTTTAGGGGCTTGAGAATGAGTTAAAGGGTTTCCATAATATACGAGAAGAAAAAAGCAAGAAATGTCATCAGAAGGACTGCTATAAGTCGCAATTGACCTTTCCAAGTTAAGAAATAGGCCACGCCCACCATAGCAATGCGGTAACTAGGTGGGGCAACAAACCTTAAATCCGCAATCATGCATTACCAATGCATTGACATTTAGATGTTCGCGAGGCCTGCCACAAGCTTTGATCCATTTATGGCACTTCTCTGGATCTTTAGAGTTTTTAGTAAAAGGGATGAACAAAATTCCATTTGCTTACTGTTCTGGGTGACAGCAATCATATTTACAAAGCCCGCAGCGGGTCTGTAAGCGCAATTTTTGTTCACCATGTTACCGTCACTCAGTCTGTGTGCTCAGAAATTTGTTTTGTGCAGTAAATTGCATCGACTACATGAGTGCGTGACGCTGGCTAGCTGTACTGGACTAGTACAGCATAGGATGTTTGCCTTACTTTATTACGCAGATTTTGTTGCTAGGCAAATTCATGCGGTGATTGGTTGAAAAAGCTGTCAATCATCTAAACTCAGACAGGTCAATTTTAAGTCTAAACTGGAATCAAAATCAAGAAAAATTTTGATGACCAGAATGCATGGTGTTAAGATTCTGGTGGAAAAAGTGAAGTATATCAAAGGAGGTGTTACATTTGTTTTTGATGCTGCACACAGGGTTTTATTGTAAGTGCAGCTATTCACTTTCCTGGTAACATCGTTCTTTCAATTTAACTAAGAAAGACACACATTTTTATACATATAGGAAAACAATTTCTTGTGATCAAAAAAGGTTTATATTCTAAAAATGTCTTGAAACAATTTTGTTGCTTGTTCTACTGCCAAAATCCAAACTACATCCAATAAGAATCTTACTTGGGCAATTACAAACATTTCAAGCAAACTCTATTTCTGTAAAAACGAACAAACAAATGATTATGAGCAAAAAGAAATATATGATCCACCTTGGTACAAAAAGCAAAATTATTCATAACCTGGAGATGGGGCTAATGTCCTTAAATTAAGCATGTTACATTAACTAAAGATGAATCATGTTAATATCTCCTTTTCAATAACATTTTTGAAGGCACTTTTTCATTGTACAGATTTTAAGAAGTTGGAATTCTGTCACTTAGTAAAATATATATGTAAATATCTGACCTTATTTCATACAAACACATCTTGAGTAAAATATTTTCTATTACACTTTAAAATGTTGTAATAGATCTGAATCAACAAAACAAAACTTAAGACAAAAACAAGACAACTTTTATAAGATGGAAAATCTGTGTACAAAAAAATAATATAGAAAGGTAAAATTCAAATGAAAAAATATCTGAGAGTTGAAATTACTTGCTGTGAATAAGAATACAATTTACAGGACTTCAAAAAGTTTACATGATAGAAATCACTATAAAATATAGGTAAGGGGCTTCAACGCTAATTAAAACACTCTATTTTTTTGGAACTTGCATTAAAATATGTTAATTGCACACTTTTTCAGATAAAGAAAAACAATTGAACATGTGCAAGTTGAAGTATCTTAACGCAATATAATACCACGTGAAGTCAACATCTAATTTTCTTCAACTAATTTTTTTGATAGACACTTCATTCCTATAAATATCTTCAAGGAATAAAAATTAATTGTCGCTTTTCCCAGCCGTTTACTGTATACAAGTAAAAATAGGCATTAGATGCGTAATGAGCATTTTATGAAAAAGGTTATATATATATATATATATATGTACAAATGCAAAATTGTGTTTTAATTTTTCTACGATTGAAAATAATGTGTCACAAATGTTGCTGATGATAGTTGATGCTGCTGAGGAACATATTTTGTTCCTTATCTACAAGACCCGCCGCCCCCACCACACTTGTTAATATCTTGGCAAATCAGTACAAGTAAACCATTCCCCATTTTACCAATCAAACTGTTATACTTATCTGTACATACCCAATATCTGGTCAATACGACTTGTATTAAAAAATACCAATAAAAATGTTTTTTGTCAGGGAGCATTACCAAGACAGTGCCAAACAAATTTTTAATGTGCCTAGAGGTAAAAGATGTTCTGGTTATAAAACCCCAAAAGGAATCACTAAGAAAATCACATGAGGGAGATGCATCTCTTATAAATACCAGCTGCATCTGTAGGTGATCTCTTCAAAAGCTATACAAAGGCACACTTATATATAACACTGCAGGGAAAGCTCATTTCTTTCCCCCTTTTTCCTTGTCTGCATCTTCCTTGCCTCCCTTCTTTCCTCAAATTTTCTTGTCTACTTCTTGCCTCCCTTCTGTTCCCCTTCTTTACCAATGTTGTAGTACTGACTCTGCAAATCCGTAACATTTTTTGACGTCTTCTGCATTACAACTTCTCTTTTTCGAAGATTCGAAAAGTAACTTGCTTTGGAAACTTTAGCATGCTTTTGTAGCCTTGCTTTGGCAAATTGACTATCGTTTCCCTGCAAAAAAACAACAAATACTAATTAACAAGAGCACTGCAAAATAATACAAATCCCCTAACCACTGATAACATGTCTCGTATACACATTACTTATAATACATCACCCCTCCACTTCACCACCCTTTTAAGTTATCTGCTTTACCCTTACTACTTTACCTTATAACTGTACCATTTAAAACACTTTTCCAGTGCTTTTTCAGTCTCGACATCTACACCATCCATGCAATTTCTAAACCCAACATACCTCTCCCTGCCTCCCAATTGTCTGAAAAAACAGCCTACAAAAAACACCATCAAGCAGTGCCTCCTCATCATCCTTTCCATCTCCTCCCTCTCAATCCCTCTTCAATCACCTATCAACCTTCATCACGTTTCACCTTCCCCCTTAATCGCATCTCTCCTTCTGCCCTTCACCAGACCAAGTGAAAATACTTTTAAATTTATTAAATTAATTTGCTGGAATAGGACAGGTAAGGGGATAAAAATGGTTTTGTTGGCCTTTGTGGGGTACCCATATGTGATAGGGGTTCCAAAACTAAATGATGCTCTTATTACAGGCATGTGAGTGAGAACCAATGTTGGGAGTGCTATAAGAACCAAGGGTGGGAATTTATTGCTGGATGAAAAAGAAAAAAAGAGAGAGGTGGAAAGAGCATTTCGAAGAGATACTGAATAGACCAGATCCTGTTTTTCCAGTTCCTCACATAACATGGAATAAACAAAATCAGTGCCAGTTATATTACATGAAGTGAAATAAAAAGAGGAATTGATGAAGCTAAAGAAGAACAAAGCTGCAGGCAAGAATAATTTAACTGCTGAGTTGTTAAAAGCTGATATATGCACATCAGTATTATGGCTTAAAGAGCTGTTCAAAATTGTATGGGAAAGGAAGTCATACCAAAATCATGGAAGCAAGGACTGATAATAAAAATATCTAAGAAAGGCAATACTACTGTATGTGATAAGTGGCGCGGAATAACCTTAACATCCATACCAAGCAAAATATTTGGAAGAGGTTTAATCGACAGAATTAGAAACGGTGTTGACAGTAAGAGAGATGAACAGGCTGGATTTAAAGAGAAAGGAGTACCACCGAGCAAATGTTCATCCTGCGCAACATTCTAGAACAGGTGGCTGAATAGCAGTCAACCATATATATTGCCTTTGTTGACTCCGAGAAGGCGTTTGACTCAGTGCACAGAGAAAGCCTCTGGAAAATAATGGCAGCCTATGGTATTCCACAAAAGATAATATATTTAATTAAAGTGTTATATGAAGACAGTGAATGTGCACTTATAGATGATGGTGTGGAATCTGAATGGTTTCAAGTCAAAAGTGGTGTAAAGCAAGGTGATGTAATATTTTCTGATGGTGATAAACTGGGTGATGAGGAAAACGACTGATAATAACAGCAATGGAATTAGATAGAAGTTTATGTCAACCCTTGAGGACTTAGATTTTGCTGGTGATATCGCTCTACTTTAATCTACATATCAACACATGCAAACCAAAGTGACCAGGCTCAATCAATATGCTGCAGAAACTGGGCTAAGAATTGATAAGGATAAGACAGAGTTCATGAAAGTTAACAGTCCGGGGCTGCTAAAGATGAGTTTTGTGTCTGCCTGACTCAAAAAGGTCTAAATATCAGAACTAGTTAAGGTATTAAAACTTTTTGTTTTGGTTCCTCAGAATCCCCTTCAAGTTTGAATTCACTTTCCACACTCGGGCCAGCTCGATGAAGGAATTACAGACACATGAAATGCCCGTCTGTACAGTAAGATGGAAGCCAGCCCGACTGGTGAGGCAGCACGGCCACCCGGAGTCCTCTCCCGGAATCAGATTTGCAATGGGGCGAGGTATGGAAGACTTAGGCCAGTTGTCCTTGCCAACCCAAGTGCCTTGAAAAGATCAGAGAGAAGCCCTCTTTGTTCCAAGACCAGACCTCAGGGCGTGAGAGAGGGTACACGTCAGCTCAGAAGATGCAGAGGATTCTGACACCACCTCGTTCAGCACCCGACTTCTCAGGATATCAGCGGATGGACAGCAAGCATTAATGCAGGAGGTAGTAAAGCTCCGCCAGGAGGTAGGTGTATTGAGACAAGTGGCTGCTGATGTAGATCAGTTGAAGGAGACAATCCAACGCCTACAGGAATCGTTCAAGGAGGTCGTAGCAGCGGCCTTGAGTGCCACAACTGTATCGTAACAGAGGGCATATTGCCAGAAACTGCCCCATCGGACGTCAACAGCAAGGGAACCATCAGCAACAAGGAACAGTCAGCAGCTGGGGAAACTAACCGTCTCTGCTGTTGAGGGCCAAATAGCAGAGTATAAAAGGTTGATGTGCCCCTTAGTTAGGATAGTGTGCAAGAAACAGTGTCTGCATGTATAGTGTTGGAGTTCAGACTAATCAACGGAATTAGAAGAGATTGAGGCTGAAGAAGGGAAAGAGTGAACGTAGATGATCCTGTAAGGTGTCAGATGTTGTGTTCCCTAGCCCTAGAGCAAAGATAGAGATTGCTGGAGTGGAGCTGGGTTGTGTTATTGACAGGGGGCAGAGCGTCACTGGTTCCTCAAAGTTTATCATTCAGTTGCAGCAAGTTGTTGGACCCTGATTAGCCTGAATTTTGGACTACAACCGTGGGCTGGGTGGAGAAGTCGGTAAGAAGGATTTTTCAGAGAAGGTGACTATCCAAGGGAAGAGTGCTACAGTCAGTTTCCTGGTGGTGTCGATAGTGTACCAACCGGATCATCGGAAGTCTCATCGGTACTATTAGGGTGTAATGCGTTTGGAAGCTAGCCCACCATGAGCAATCGGGGCGGGTGTGAGTTCGTTTATGGACAGGAGACTCACCTGTGATATTAACGAATGCAGAACACAACCATCAAGTGGCAGAAATCGACCTTTGTTCCGGTCTGGAAGCACAAACTATCCCTCCACATTCTTTTCAGGTGATTACAAGCTGTGTTTCCAGTAGTGACAATTTAGGAAGGATTTCTATATTTCAAATCGACCATCATCAGAGTGGAGGCTGTTGAAGGTTGGTTTTGTTTGGGACAAAAGCAGAAGTTGCGTGATCATTTGCAATTGCACTGGTGGCCCAGAGTTACACATCTCACAGTAAGATTAGTGTGGCCCGAGAATCAGAGGAAAGATGAAATTTTTCACAGCTGTTAATGAAGATGGATCTAGCTGTTGATGTATATGAGGTGATTGTCATCATCCGACAAAGGCGACACAGATATTGAAGCTAGGTGATCAGAAATCTTTATTTTTCCAGATGAGACTAAGTATCAACTACCAATGGGTGTCAGCTCAAGCAGTTATCCACTGACCAAGCTTGCAAGGTGGCAGGTTTGATACGAAATATGAGGACGCTTTCTCAAGGACGATTTTTACTTTAGGCTGTACTGTCATCCTCATGAAATAATATAACTGATGAAAGGGTAAGGCTGCCATATAGAAGGAGTTCTCCAACACAGATGGATGAAGTGAAAACCCTGCTACAAGACATGCTTGATAAGAAAGCCATTTGTCGGTCCAACCCTATGCCAGCCTAGTTGTGCTAGTGCGGAAGAAATCAGGTGCACTCAGATTTTAGTGGATTACCCGGCAGTTAAATTCGTGACATCAAAGATTCATTTCACTGCGTATAGAGGAGACGCTGAAGCCTTAGGGAGGAGCCAAATTTTTCTTCTCTTGATTTTATCTCATGGTATTTTCTGAAGTCACCATGCAGGAAGGAACTCGATAGCAAAAGACAGCGTTCCGTGTTCCTTGGGGCTCTATGAATTTAGCGGATACCGCGAGGGACTGTGTAACAGTCCCAGCAATTCAGCGGATAATGGAAGTGATATTTGGCGATTTCGAACCTGTCACAGTTTTCATCTGGATGACATTCTCATATTTTCTGTGTTGATGAACACCTTTGCAGGCTGGAGAGTTTCCAGCGGCTATTATGTGTTCTAAAACTCAAGAATTAAAATGTCAATTATTCGGAAAAGAAAGCTGAGTGCAACACTTGGGACATGTAGTTAATGCACAAGGTGTAGATCCGGAAAGGTGGAAAAGAATTGTCAACATGCCACAGGAGAATGCCAATGAACTCATTTGTTTAAGTTGGCTTCCTATTGCTATGATTGTACTGGTTTGCAAGTTTGGCTGCACGTTATGCTCTTACAGGAAAGACCAGAAAAGAAAAGGGACAACAAACGACTAAAATTGAGTTTGAATGTTTTATAAAGGTAGTGAGAAACGGAAACATCGCTGAGAAGTTGAAAGCATTTGCTTACTCGACCAGCTACAAATTTGGACAGAAGTTCGTGTTGGAAGTGCCTCACTTGGGGTTAGGTGCATGCTTGTCTCAGGAGGATGAAGGTGATTACATGCATGCCAGCGAAGGATTACGAGGGTGAAAGGAACTATCAGACTTCTCTAGCTAAGATAGAGTTACTTGCTCTAAAGTGGGCAGTGGAGTTCAGAAATACTTGATTGGATCTGAATGCACGCATGTACACAGTAACAACCGTTAGCCTACCTAGACAAACACAGTTGGTGCCACAAGACAACGATGGGTAACTCCTTGCTCGCTTTGTATCCGCTACAGACCAGAAGAAGAACAAATGTGCTGGCGCATTGGTAGGTGTCTGACAATGACTTGGGAGTATCTGTGTCATGCATATTATTGGTGAACAGCGAACAGTGTTTCCATCCCAGTTGAAATATTCAGTCTGCAGGTATTAGTCTTGATGTCACCCCATGCCTTATGTTACCGTCTTTTGCTCAACACATGCAAACTGATGCAAATTGACCAGGCTCAATCAGTATGGGAGATTTGGAAATGTCCGGGTTGGATACCAGGTGATCCTTGGAGAAACAGTCACCAAGTAGAAAGAGTTGGCTGAAATTTCTAAATTTGTGGGAATATAATGGTGTGCTCCGTAATAGCCAGGCGAAGCAGATAGAGTGGTGGTGCAGACAATTGCTGGTTACGATTGCGAATCGACTATTATAAGCTCACACAGAGCACCAGGGGCGTAAATAGAGCATGCGCATTCTGCAGTCGAGAAGTGTTTTTGGCCCAGTGCATGGGATGTTAAAGTTCGTACGCAACAGTGTTCATGTACAGTTACCAAGGCCGCTGCCCAAAATACGGCGCCTAGACGACACCTGCTTGCCTTCCGTCCTCTGGAGTTAGTATCCACCGACTTTCAGTTAGATAAAGGAAAAGGCGGATTCAAGATGTCTTGCGGATCTTGATTCTTCACTAAGTTTTCTCAAGCCATTCGTCGCGTGATCAGACCGCACCTGTGTCACGCGCCAAGGCCTTACGTGATAACTGGTTTCCCACTGCTTAGAGTCCCCCTGCGGTTATTGGATCAAGTGGAGCAGTATTCTGATCCAAAGGGTACAAGTTGTACAACATTACCAAGACTCACACTGTCGTACCACCCCCAGAATGGTCCCAGGCAGAGGAAGGTTCAACGAGCTGGCAGCTATGTAATATGATCGCTCTGATCCCCTCGAAACGCGGAGATAGCCAGAGATTTCTTTCACCTTGTATTTTTGCCACAACTATAAGCCCCATGATGTCACGGGATGACTCCATATCATACTGTTTGCTTGAAGAACCGTTACACCCAGATGGACCAATTATTTATCAAATACAAGGATGAGTGGAAGAATTGATCAAATAAGACAGAGTCTTTGCAAAATGAAAGCTTAACAGAATGAAGCAACATGCGAGAGGCTAGTAAAAAGGCGTCGATAACAACCAATCAGCTTTGTGAAGGTTGGTAGTGAGTTTTGCTGACTATGCTTTCAAGGCGCCACAAGTTGGAATAAATGTTATCGAGATCCCTATCATTACGGCAAAAGTCAGTCAGCTGGAATGTGTACCGCCTATCCGATACACTTATAGTGAGTCTATCCAGATTGTTGTCGGAAACTTCTAGTGGAAGTCCCAGTTGACATATGCAGATCCGTCTGTTGATGAGCGACCTGGATAACTTCCGTTCCCTCTGACTGAATGTGGAGCTGTTGCGATTTCTTCCTTATTGGCTTTCGGGACGAACAAGTTGATGAGATCCGATAGATCAGATGCCCGAGATCAAAGAGGATAAACAAAGAGTAGCATAGCAATCCATTTTCATTACCATGCTCCAAGTCCTTAGTGGATTTTACTAGCAAGTTTTGTCTGTTGTACAATGAGAATTGTGTTTATCAAAGATTATGCCAATTTGTGACTTGGCTAATGGAATCATGGTATGTCTTTTAAGTGTATAAATCTAGGTGTTAGTTAGCTAAAGGTTGTTCTTGTGTACAATTTAATTTATTTTGGGAATTTTAGTCTTGTTATGTTAGTCAAAATTTTCCAAGTGAGTTTTGTTAGATTAACGCTCATCGAGGGCGATGTGCGTTATTCGAGAGATTGAAGGGAAACGAAATTTGGCCTACTTTCATCATTGTGCTATACCCCTGCACTGGATGTTTGGTGCTGGCAGCCTCGTAACTGTGACCAATTCGGGGGTTTAAGTTTGGACAGTGTGAATTTAGTCCCTATTATGACTTGCAATTTTTAGCAAATGTGCAAACAAAGTTATATTGATAACCAACAACTAAATGAAGTAAATAAGTTCAGATACCTTGGTGCAACAGTAAGCTTACAAGTGGTGGCGAGGAAGATATCCAAAACAGAATTTTTAAAGCAAGAGTATTATTTATGAAATTGAATAAGATATGAAACTAGCACATTCTCAATATATACAAAAATATGAATGTTTAACTCTCTTGTTAAGTCTGTACTCTTGTATGGTTGCGAGACATGGAGAGTTAATGTAGCAGATAATAAAAAGCTGGATACATTAATGTTCAAATGTAACAGGAGAATTTTGAAGATCAGATGGCAATATGTAATATCTAACAATGAAATACTGAGAATCACTAAACATGACAAAATCAGCACTAAAGTAAAAAGAAGAAGGTGGAGGTGGATTGGTCATGTGATGCTCATGAACACTATTAAGCACTGTGTGACAGTAGTGATGTAGAAACTAGAGGGGAGAAGGAAAGCTGGTCGTCCTAGAAAGACCTGGAGAAGGACAGTCGAGAAAGAGAGGAATGTGATGGGATGGAGCTCGTGGACAGAAGCCAGACAAGTTGCAAATAAGATGAGTCCAGTGGAGAGAGTGCACTGCAGCCTTATGGCCAGGAGGCCTGAAGAAACTAGGTGAGGTGAGTGAGAAATTTTAAAAACAACACAAAATTTGTTACCTCAACTTTCGGGAGTACACTAAAATTGCCCCAAAACGATGCCAAGTTAATAAAGATTGCACAACTAATATGGCTAAGGTATTGATTTTTCTGTTTTTATCACACCATCAATTTTATGATCTCCATTAGTTTTTGACACATTACTTGAGACCATGAATTTTGTGTCCTGTTTCCAACACTAACCGAGATTTGCAATAAAATAATTTCTTCAGCAACAAATTGTAAGTAGATCATCACGCAAGTACACAATACAAATCCCTACACTGTGTACAATAAGCTCGGTGTATATTCGTGTCTCATAGTGTCTTGACGTTGACAACATTCCCGGAAGGGATGTCATTTTGTCAAAGCCATTTGGGATGAATGCCTACTCAAATTTGAATGGATATACTTCTCTGTACTAGGATTTTATGTACATGTGGTACATTTGCAAAGATAAACGGGAAAGATATGAAGAAAAACTTTGTTATATATTCATCAGAACATTAAAAACGGAACAATGACGTGGTTAACGGATAACTTTCAAAATAGCAAAATTCATTTAAAAAATGGATGTCTCACATGCCAATTATTAGCAGGGAAGATAAGAGGAAGAGACTAATGATTATTGACGGAATGAAAAAGGAGGAAAGCCGCTGCTGACAAGACAAGGTGCTATCAGGGGGTCTACCTACTTTAAATAGCTGTGTTTTGAATTCAATTGTCATTCTACTTAGAATATGAGATTCATATGAGCAGAAATGTTCTGGGCACGTGTCACTTATCCTTTAATGTGTAGAGGAGTAAAGCATTCTGGCAATCTTTTTGATTGGCCTTTGATATTCGCAGCTCCCAACAATTAAACAAATGTTGTGTTAATGTTATCAATGTGAGCGATACTAAGATCGTCAGAGCTAATATGATTAATTATCCTGGTGTATGGCTGGACAAACATCTCTCTCTAAATATCAATTAATACAGAAAATTAAAGTTACCATGTAATTTTAAGAATATTCGTTTCATCAGGAAATATTTATCATTAGTAAACTTCTTGTAAATAACTTAGTTGTAAGTCACTTGGATTAAGCTAACTCCCTTTGTTTCGTCTTACCTGATTGTGATTTGGCTCATTTACAACGTGTTCAGAATGCTGCTGCTAAACTTGTACTTGGTTATGATCAATTTGATAGTTCTAGAAATGCTCTTAGATAGTTACATTGGCTACCTATTCGTTTTCTGTTCTTGTTTTAATTGTTTGCATGGTTTAGCGCCTTCCTACCTATCAAACTTATTCAAACTTCAAAATCTGCGGCCTGGCCTTCGTTGTGCTACCTTAGTGAACACTGCAGCTACACTTAATGTCCCATTGTATGAAAATAACACTGTCCTTGATAGATCTTTTGCTTATCCAGACCCCTTTATCATAGGCGGCTAAACCCTCCGACCACTCCAACTTTGGTCGGACCTATAATTTGCCCGATAATGATCAAATGGTCCACATAAAGTTGGACCACATAAAGTTGTGCTTTTTCCGGTTATAAATAGAATTTCAAATTTGACTTTGAACTATAGTATTATGTTTGCACATTTATAATAAATATGATCCATTTAAGTGTTGCCCCTTAATTTCCATTTTTTTGGCAAATCACATAATATCGGTAATCTGAATTCTGCAGAAATAACACAATTGAAGGAAAAATATCCCCCTCAAAAAAAAAGTCGTATAAAAATGAGAAGCACTCTTGTGGGTTTTTTATTTGAACTTTAAAATTCTATGCCTCCTCAAAATTGCTCAACAGCCCCTGTGAAGTGAATATATTTATCACTATAATCCAAATCATTCTATCATTCTTTAATTCTATCACAAATTGTGATTTTATACTGTTTTATTTCCTTTTATTTTGCAATATATGCACACAAGTTCAATAATCAACGATATGACGTATTTAATGACGTTTTATCTGTGGCCCTGGGCAGTCTCAACTTTTACAGCGCGTCAAATCTAACGTGCGTATTAGTGAACTCTGGAATGTCAGTAAGATCATGGTTATAATTGGGCCGAGCCCAGTAGAACTCTCTGGCTAGCCTAGTCTACATACAGAAGACGTATGGATTACGTTCATTATCAAAAGCATTAAATTATTGTTCCATTTGCTCTTGTGACCGGAAAGGAAAAAATACAATCATTACAATGTCTATCTTACAGTATCTTAAAAAGTGTCCTCCTGATAGGCCCTTATATTCAGATCAGTCAGACAAAGCAATTTCCGAGTCACACTCGGAGGCTATGACACTAGGCCAAGAATCAAAGGATGAAGTCATGCAGGCAAGTACAGCAAGGACCGATTTCAGGAAAAATCAAGATTCACCAAATTAACCAAGAAATTTTAATTTTTCACACCAACATTTTGGGAGGAAAATTGCAAGTTGAAACGCAAGTTGCAGCCGGAATGGTTTGATCGATATCGCTGGCTGCATTACAATGAATGTGATGATGCTGTTGTGTGTCATATTACCAAACATGCAAAAATAGAAAACAAACTTTTCAACACAAAAACAGACAAAGCCTTCATTGAAAAGGGGTTTACCAACTGGAAGGAAGCAACTTCTGCTTTTAAAAACCACGAAAAAACCAAATGTCACAAAGAAGCAGTGGAACGTGTGGTTACTTTACCTAAAGTTACTAAAGATATAGGAGAGTCACTTAGCGAAGATCGATTTAGAGAGAAAACTAAAAACAAGAGGATGTTAAGGAAATTATTCGAAAATGCTCGTTTCTTGGGTCGCCAGGGCCTTCCATTCCGTGGACACGATGAAAACAGTGGAAATTTCATTTAGCCTCTGAACCTAAGAGCATGTGATGATCCTTTAGTAAAATCTTGGGGTGGGAAGAAAACAAACAAATATGTAAGTCATGATATTCAGAGCGATATTCTTAATATTTTGGCATCTAAAGTACGACGGGACATAGTGGATGATGTTAAAAACTCCCCATTCTTTTCGTTAATGATTGATGAAGCAACGGACACGTCATATAAGGAGCAAGCTGTTATCGTTTTTAGGTGGTTGTATAAAAGTACCCTATCGGCTCACGAGGATGCAATTGGACTATATCAAATTCCTAATATTACAGCCAATACTCTCAAGAAGGTAGTAGATGATGTATTTAAGAGACTCAATCTTTCCTACCCCAAGTGTAGAGGATAGTGCTATGATGGCGCCAGCAACATGAGTGGAACGAGGAACAGACTAGCAGTAATAATTCAGGACCGCGAACCGCGAGCAAATTTATTCACTGCTACAGACATTCTCTGAATCTTGCTGCAAATGACGCTATCAAGAGAGAGATAATCACAAAGAATGCTTTTGAATACACAAATGAAATTTGTAAACTCGTCCAATAGTCTTCAAGAAGAGGGGAAATTTCCTGTAAAATTAAGAGTGAACTTCAGCCAGATGGTTTGGGTCTTCGTGTTCTATGCCCGACTAGGTGGACTGTTTGTGCGGAATCTTTGGGTAGTGTTCTAAACAACTACTAAGTGCTTCAAGAGCTTTGGAAAGAAACCGACTATGTGAAAGATACAAAAACCAAAGCAAGGATATCTGGAGTCAGAACCCAAATGCAAAAATAGGATTTCTTCTGGGGAGTAAATCTTGCACGCCTAGTGCTTAGACACGCAGATAATCTAAGTAAAACTTTACAGAACCCCGAATTGACAGCAGCTTCTGGCCAGAAATGTGCATTAGACACGTTCAAGACTTTGAAGAACATTCAAAATGAAAGAGATTTTAATCTTTTCTACAATCTGACGATAGAGCAAACAAGTTGGCTCGGAAAAAAGATGGCGACGGAAACCTCAAATTGGATGTATCTCAACCAGAATTACCGCGGCAAAGAAATGAACCCCACAGATATGAGACTGGTAATGCTCCTCCGGAACATGCAAAGACAGCCCGTGGTTACTACAGATGCCAGTATTATGCTGTTCTGGACAAAATCATCAATGCGATTGAAAGTCGATTTAATCAACCTAGTTTCACACAGTATCAGCAAGTACAAGAATTGCTGTTAAATGCATGCAACAACAAGGACTACCAATCCCATTTAACTGCGATAACGACTTTCTATGGATCGGATTTTGATAACGAGCAGCTGGAAACACTGCTTCTATGTTTATCGCTTCAATTCGCAAACAAAGCACAATAATTGACTTCTTTAAGGACATGCTTACAGCTGAACGGTATTTTTACTCAAATCTGCACATTACTGTACCTTGTTTTGGTTCTTCCTGCAATGAATGCAACCTCTGAAAGATCATTTTCGGCGCTACGTAGACTCAAGTCATATTTAAGATCGACGATGAGTCAGAGGAGATTAAATGACCTCTTTGATTCTACAGATCCACAAGGAAAGGACAGATTCTCTGAACCTGACGGATGCCTTGAATAAATTTGTGAGACATTCGGATCATCGTTTATCTTTGTTTGGCAAATTTTATAACCCTCACCAATAAACCGTTAAGTACAAAACATATTTTCTTCTATTGCCACCACGCCCACCCCCTACACAATTTTTTAAGTCATCCCCCCATAAAACACCTAGGTGTTTCATTGGTTTTAAGATCATTTAATCGAGAACCAAATTCCCAAGGCTCTCCGAAAAAAATCAGGGGGTTTGGTCCCTGTCAGGTCAGACCAAAAATTGTAACCTTCTGCCGCCCCTGTTTATTTGGAACTCCCTACCCCTAATACCATAATTGTGTTTCTATTCAGACTTTTAGGAAATATCTCAAAACGTTTTTGTTCAAGGAGGCTTATTCTTAACTTTGATTTATTACTTTAACTGACTGCTTTTTAGCTTTTATTTGTATTTTTGTCCTGCAAAGTTTGTTTTATAGCTGGTAATTTGTTATCATTTTTATCTTTTTTATACTGCTTTATACCTTGTTTTATGTCATTTTACATTTTAGATTCAATTTCTTTTTAATTAAGTTTTTTTTAAAACTTGTTATCTTCTATTTTATTTGTACTTTTTTATAGTTATGTTTTTATTGTACAGCGCAGCTGAATGTGGCACATTCTACAGATGCCAGCGCTATACAAAATGTTTTAATGATAATAATACAAATGTTTGTAATTAACTTTCTAGTTAGTGTATCAAAGATGGCGGATTTTCAGCATGTAGTTATTAATACTAGACTGGTCTCGGCTTCAGAGCCATGGCCAAAAAAGAAACAATTTGTCAGTAACACAGGACTGTGAACAATAGTTCAACTCTCAGGAGTCAAGGAGGTAGAGTGAGGAAAACAATTCACTTACTTCGCATTTGTTATATAATTTATCCATAACAATAGCGTCTTTCTCCCATGCAAGATATGACTCGGCATTTGATGCAGAGACGCCCGATACGTTATTCATTACTTTCTGATATCCTTTCCTAAAAAAAGATATAATATGTATATGAATTAACAAACACATTATGCAGCGCTTTTAAGGTTAATAGACATGCAGCAATTTCTATATTGGTTGAAAGGGTGTGATGATCACATCAGTTTTGGTACTTTTAAAAATACACTCTTATGTTTTAGGTTATGGCTGATTATGAGTTTTTAATTCATGCAAAATTTGTGATGTATGACTGAAATGGCAGCTCAAAAACTTTATATAATTCATTAAATTTCTTTCCTAATTTTCTGTCCCTGAAAATGATGGAAAAGTCTTTTACTGCTAGAATTTAATCGGGCGTATGATCACACATAATCCAATACTTTTGGTCAGAATCGCAACATCACTTAGAAGAATTAATGGACATTTAAAAAGGATTAAAATAAAAAATACCATAGTCACCCTAAAATACCATGGTCACCCTAAAATACCATGGTCACCCTTAAATACATCACATAAGTTGCATAAACATTTGCATATTGATGCCCGAGATGATGTGAACTGGTCAATGTTGAACCGATTTCAGTAAAATATTTGGCTATTTTCATGGTTTTTCATAGAATTTAAAGCGGTTAAGCTAATTTTGCTGTCGATATGCCTTAAGTGTGTTTTAAGAATGATACCAAGACTTACAGCTTTCTTCTTGCTCCCATCACATCCCCATACTTTGACATCTGGTAACATTCCTGCATAGCTGTGGCTCCAATCACTGGCATGTTCAAGTGCTAAAAAGTACAAAACATCACTGATGTTATAGCTCAACCCATAGTAGTGCAAAAAACGATTGACTAGTTTTATCTTAAAAGCAATTTTCTTTTTGTCATATCTAATATTTTCAATTTGAAATTCATATGCAATCTAAAGATTTTCTTGAAGTCTACTCATTTTTGGGGCAATTATTCATTATCTTAAAATTCCAAGATTCAAAGCGAGCATGTATCTTTTACAAAAAAAAATCGCGCAACCAGTATAACAAAACTATTGACTCCATTGCCCAAATAGATGCTGGAATTTTGCTTTCCAAATTGTCAAAAGTTTACTTCTACAGCATAAGTCATCGTTTTCATGGAATATATGCATGGAAATTCAGTTTAGAAATAACAGAAAACTGCAACTGACAATGCACTGCAACAATACTGTTTGATTCTGCAACAGGTGATTAAGAGCGTGAGAATGAAAGAGTTTGACAAATACTGGTTCTGAATATAAGACGGCAAGGTTAATTGTACACTGACGACTCGCATGTAATTATCACGGAAATGTCATGACCCTGATCCGAAAATTTGCATATTCATCAAAATATTTGAATTCTAATTGGAAAATGGTTTTCGACAAACACATTATGATTCGCTTGTAAGATCTAGCCACTGTGATATGCATGATTAACAGAAACACACACATATGAAGCTAGCTAATAGGAAACACATGTACTGTGCGGGGACTGCATGAGGACCTCTGGTACGTACAAGAATGGCATAATGTCTACAGCTGAAAGAGCTATTTTTAGCGCCATTACATATGAAATCTGATAATTTCTTAAAACCTTCCAGAAGCTTTAATTAAAAAAAAAATACATAGAATATCTCTTAGCAAAATACAAACTATATGAAGCATACAAAAATCTCACTTGAGCCAGAATTTCAAGAGCAAAACTGTTAAAACCAAGGAAGAGACGCATATAAAAGCAAACCAGTGCACAGGCGCATATGGGAGATCACGTACGATTTGATAAGCTCCACTCACTACACTCTGTGTAATGGGTGGAGCTAAAGACATTCATCAAATCAAAAGGTTATTCAAACAATATTTATATGATGTCGTTATTTCTGTAAACTGGACTTCAGTGCAGATAAAAGAGTACCTTCAGGAATGATCAATGGTTGGTTTGGTTTGTTGATGTTTTAAGGCACCGTGACAGTCAGAGTCAAATGTGCCAAGAGGGTGTTAATGAATAATGGTGTAAGAGTTAGGATAGTGAGAAGATGGAAGGTTTGTAAGGGAGATAAAGGGGAAAAGCTGAATGTGGGAGAAAAATTTAGGTGAAAAGAAAGGGGTGTGTAAGGTTAGGTGTAGTAAGGGAGGAGGGGAGGAGATTATATATGGTGGAAGAGGTTGTTGTTACAGAGGAAGTTGATGATGTTTGAGGAAGAATTGTTTCGAATAGGTCCAAGATTGAGGAGAGTGAGGAGAGAAGAGATTTGGAGTTCTGGTATAAGGGACAGGTTAAGAAAATTTGCTTGATGGGAAGATCGATGTTGCAAGTGGGGCAGAGATGGGCAGGGGAGTTGGGAGTGAGTAAGAGAGGAGTGACAGAGGCCGATGATGGTGACAACAATGTCTTCCCTGCAGTTGCAATTATGCAGAGGGGTGTTAATCCCAACTTTGAATTTGATGGTGTGAAAATTATTACTGGTTTCATAATTCCAGGAGTTTTGCCGGGTTTTGTTGATGTAGTTGGAGATGGAGAGACAGAGGTCTGAGTGTGAAATAGGAAAAGGAGAGATGTTATTTGACATAGCTTTGATGGCGGCTCTGTCGGCTCTCTCATTGCCAGGGATGTCGATGTGGCTAGGAATCCAGAAAAAGATAATTTTCTTTCCTAGGAAGGAAAGAGTTGGAGTTTCTTGAGAATTTGTATAATGAGAGGGTTGGGCCAGAGTATTTAGAGTCAGAGGAGATGATGAAACGGGAGCGGAAAAAGAGTTCTACGAAGTTTAAGGCTAGGAGGATGGCCTTTGCCTCAGCAGAGTAGATAAGAGATGCAGTCGGGTAACCTAGAGGAGGGGGTGAGACCAGGACAGGCAGCGGCGGCTGCAGAGGAGCCTTCCTGTGTAGAGCCGTTGGTGATGAGGAAGGAGTAGTCATGGAAATGTCTACTGAGTTGACAGTATTTACATTGGAAGAAGGCTGGGTTGTGGAGAGCTTCCATGAAGAAAGAAAGGCCAACGCAAACCTTGAAGGGGGGGGGGGGGGTGAATAGTCCATGTGGGATGGTATGTCTGGCAATCAAGAAAATGTTGATGTTGGCTTTGGAGAAGTGGCAGTGAATCTGGATCCCAAAGGTGGAAGGATGCGGTTGTTAAGATTGAAGAGGTTGGTGAAGGAGGGAGAGCGGATGGAATGAAAGCAAGGGTTTCGTGGATCGGTGAGGATGCGGAGAGCAAAAGAGAGGCCGGCCTTCTGCACCGGAGGTTGAAGGGGAATTCGTTGGCTTCAGAGTGAAGACCGATGATAGGGGAGGTGTGAGTGGCACCAAGGCAAAGCCTTAGGGCAGCGTTCTCAGTGACCTCCAGGTGTTTTAAGTAAAATTTGGGGTGGAGGCAAAGATGAAATTGCCACAGTCCAGCCTGGATCTGAGGAGAGAGCGGTATAAGGTGAGCAGGGTGAGATGATTTGCACCCCAGTCAGTGCTTGAGAGGACCTTGAGGAGATTAAGGATTTTGTGGCATTTGGTTTTGAGGGTGTTGATGTGGGAGATATAAAAAAGTTTAGAGTCGAGAGTGATTCTGAGTGAGCGAGAACTGTCTTTACTGGGGATTATGGAATCTTTGAGATGGAGTTTGGGGCAGAGGAGGAAGGAGTTGTTGTTGTTGAAATAGATCATCAGTTTTGTCTTTTGAGAAGTTGAAACCGTTGGGAGTCGCTCCAGTGAGCCAGACAGTGTTGTAGGGTTTTTTGGAGAGTATGGAAGCATTGGGAGGATGAGTAGATAGTCAAATCGTCGACATAGAGGGAGCTTTTGTTGGGGGTGAGAGTTTTGGTGATGCTGTTAATTTTAAGATAAAGAGAGTGGGGGAGAGATGCTGCCTTGGGAGACACCTAGATGTTGCGTGTACCTTTGGGAGTAGGTGTTTTCGATGCGTACTCTGAGGTGGTGGGAAAGGAGAAAGTTCTGGATGAAGGTGGGGAGGAGGCCTCTGAGGTCGGAGGAGTGAAGGCCTCAGAGGACACCATACCGCCAAGTGGTGTCGAAGGCTTTTTCGATGTCAAAGAAGATTGAGACGGCGTGATGATTTCTGACAAAGGCTTCGCGGATGAAGGTGTCAAGTTTGAGGACGTGGTCCAGGCAGTTTAACTTTTTTCTAGAACCATTTTGAGTGGGGGAGAGGATGTACTTCCTCTCGAGATACCAGCAGAGCCTGTAGTTGACCATACGTTTCATGATCTTACAGAGACAGGAGGTAAGAGCAATGAGTCGGTAGTTTTTTGGGTTGGATCTGTCTTTGTTAGTTTTGGGGGATTGGGGTGATGATGGCCTCTCCCCAGGTGTTGGGGAAAGAGTTTGAGGACCACAGGTAATTGTAAATCTTGAGGGTATTTCTAGTGAGTTCCTGGGAAGATTTTTGAGTAGATTGTAGTGGATGCCATCAGGAGCTTGAGAGGAGGACCCAGATTTTTTGATGGCAGAGAAGAGCTCACAGTAGGTGAATGGGAGATTGTAGTTTTCTTGACAGTTTTACTGGAAATTAAGAGGGTTTTTTTTTAGCCTTAATTTTCTGGTTTTAAAAGGAGTAAAAAAGTTTGTCATTTGAGGAGGTCTTGGTGAAAGTGGAGGCTAGGCAGTCAGTAATGTATTTGAGGTCGGTGATTATGGTGTTGTTATAGATGAGGTAAGAGATGCTGTTGGAGGAGCTTTTCCCTTTGAAGCTACGGATTATATTCCAGACTTTGGAGGGGGCAGCCTGGAGATCCAGGGACGAGACATAGGTATCCCAGAAGACCTTTTTGCTGAGTTTAATGGTCTTCCTGGTTTTGGCTCTGAGAATGCGAAAGTTGTCATGGTTTTGGAGTGTGGGGCGGGTTTTAAGAGATGGAGGGCTTTGTTCTTGAGAAAGATGGCTTTTTTGCAGTCAGTGGTGAACCAGGGGTTTGAAGTTCTGTGGGGTGAAGGTGGAAGAGGGGGATAGTGTAATTGGCAACCTTCAAGAGTTTAGAAGAGACGGGATGGTTGAAGAGAAGGATGTTGTTAGTGATGGAGACATTTCACAGAGTGGAATAGAGGCCCAGTCTGCGTGCTGGAATCTCCAGTTGGTTGGAAAGGGGTGAGATAAGGGTGTTTGGGTGGAGATGAGGATGGGAAAATGGTCACTCCCGCAAAGTGAAGGGTGAACCCTTCAGTCCGAGAAGTCAACAAAGAGAGAGGGGTCGCAGATGGAGAGGTCAAAGTTGGTGAAAGTGCCAGTACCTGGGTGTAAGTAAGTGGGGAAGCTGTTGTTAAGGATGCAAAGGTTGTGGTGGTTTAGGAGATTTTCGATGTGTTTCCCGGACAGTAGAAATATAGGAACCCCAAAGGGGGTTGTGTGCATTGAAATCACCTGTCAGGATGTAGGGCTTGGGAAGTTGAGAGATAAGGTCATCAAGGTGAGAGGGGAGTAAGGGGGAGTTGGGGGGGGGGGATGTAAAGATTGCAAAAGGTGATGGTTTTGTGTAAGGTCACGAGACAGCAAGTAGCCTGAAAATGGACCCGTCGCTGGTAAGACGCACCCCGGCCCTGTATAGGGGCTGAAGGGCACCAACATGCAGAAGAGGAAAAAAAAAAGACTTCGTTTCCCTAACAGCTTCTGAGTCTTCCGAAGATCGTCCTGGTGGCCAGCTTGGCGCGACAGAATGTCTCAGAAGTGACCTGAAAATAGGGTGTCGAAGTTCTGTCTGAGTGGCATCAGAGAGTCCAAGGAGAGGTAGTACATTCTCGCGCCTCTCCCAGATTACCTTTGCAGAGGCTCGGGCAAGTTGGTCGACTGTCTTGCCAAGCAAATCCGAGAGTCCAGTCAACAAAGGCGTAGTCTTTGTAAGGACGTCGGCTGGTAGATGCCTACGCAAAACTGAGTCTATGCCCTCTGTCACCCATACGGCAAGGGCTTGGTACTAAAAACCCCTCCGTACGGCCCGGTCAACAGCTATTAGGGTATCTTTCCTCCGCTAGACCGCAGGTTCAGATATTTCTTAGCCCTGGCCATGGAGCTGGACCGCTGCAATGCCGCTCGCCAGCTAATGGAGGAGTTGCCACACTCCTTCCAGGATCAAGGGGGTGTTTATGAGTGCCTGATAGGCCGCTGGTTGGACATGTGTGGCCTTGTCAACTTCTTTCTTGTAGGCCGTCCAGTCCCTGTCTGGGATCCTGGCCCAATGCCGGGCCCTGGACACCAGGGGGGCATCAATGGGAAATTGTCTAGCTGATGGTTTAGTATCCCTCGGAGCTGAACTGAGCAGTCTACACTGAGACTGTGGGCCGAGAGGTGCTTCTGCAATATCCAGCTTGATTTCCTGTTCTAGGAAGTCAATAAACTGAGCAACCCGCTCCTCTTGTAAATGGGGTCCACTGGGGATGGTGGCGGGGAGAGGACCTTGTCCGGTATCCAGTAGGACACGGGGGTCTCATCTAGTGCTGTCTGCATCGTTGATGCAGCACTGGGGACGGCTTAAACCGGGGCGGCTTGAACTGGGGGTGATCCTGTGCCATGGGCGTGTCCGGAGTATCCAACAGAGGGTCCACATCGTCCAAAAAACTTCCTCTCCCGAGGGAAAGATGTCGAGGTGTCCTCCGAGACCTCAGGGTCTGGGGAATGCCATTTTGCGGCAGCTGCCGGAAGGAAGGAGGGGGGGGGGAAAGAGGTGCATGAGGTGGTAGCCTCCACTCCAGCGCCTTTGGACACCAAAGTCTTGATTTTTTTCGTGAGTGTGTCCTGGTAGGTGGGATCCTCAATGGGGTTTCCCTTGTGTCACTGCCTTCGCCTGGGTTCAGGGGAGGATGAGGAAGAGGACTGGTGACGTCAAGTCTGTCTCCCTTTGTATGCACTATCCCGTTCCTGACTCTCCCCCGCGGTCTGCCTCGTTCAGAAGACCTCACCGGGAGAACAGAAGAATTGGGCTCTGCCACAGCGTTTGGCACCACTGGGGTACGTGTTAGCGTACGCCTACTCAGCTGCGGAGGCCCATCGTCGGGTGGCTTGCTGAGAGTGGGTGGCGACCCCGCCTCTCAGGTGAGAGGGGGCTGTGGTTTAAGCCTGGGTGGCGATGGCGGCGGGGGCAAGACGAAGACAGCCTATCTGATCGTCGCTTCTCCACTCTCTCTGCTGCTTTCTAAAGTGCCGGTCGCGGTGGAGTCTGTGCTCCGACCACGCCGCTTGATCCCAGTCGCTGCATAGAGTACAAGGGTTGGACTCGCAGCATAATCTACACATGTAACACGTGAGATGGATGTCACCGGAGCATAATTTAAAGAAGCGTTTACATGCTATGTATCGCTGGTTTTCTTGGGTGCATAATGCACCGACACTCGGGGACCTGTCCTCCGTGTCCATGATATTGGTGAAAATAACGGCGGAACTGTAACGCTTAACGCGTACAATCTTATTAATAAATTGACACGGCCGTGAAACTGCATAGCTAATGGCTATGGGAGCAAGAAGAAAATAGCTCTCGTGGTGCTATACTTCTTGCGAAGATTGTCACTTCTCACCTGACCATGTAGCTAGTGGGTATATTTCCAGGTTAACCGAACGGTGTACATAATGCCGTTACAAAACTATGGAGCCGTACGAACCCGTTCACCGGAGCCGTGGCCACGGAGCCATATGGAACCGTCCAGCCGTCCAACGGACCCGTAAACACGGGCCATGGAGTTGCCCAATGGACCCGTACGGAGCCGTAAACACGGACCGTGGAGCCGTATAGAATCGTCCAATGGACCTGTATGGAGCCGTCACGGACCCATATGGAGCTGTGTACATGGGCCATGGAACCGTATGGATCCAATCACCGGAGCCATACCGACCAGAAAGGACCCATGAAATGTATAACCTCTTTGGGCGCTGCCTTTACGTGGCCCTACCGGTCCTTATCGCGGAACTATGGAACACAGCGGTGTACAAAAGGTTTGTTTGTTTGTTTTCCGTGCCTCCCACAACTCAGTAATCTTATTGAGAAGGGGGCCCTTCTTTATAGTGGTTTATTTTAAGTGACATCTAGGACGCCACTTAGCTTATCAATATAGACTCCGATAACATATGTCTGATAGACCGCACCCGTGGCCCTCCCGACTCAGTAATCTATCGAGTCAGAGGCCTCCAGGGGTTAATCGGGAAAAGTTAACAAAGTTAACTAAAACGCCTCCACGACTCAGTAATCTATCGAGAAGGTGGCCCTCGCGTGAGTAGAAACTCTGAGACTAATTGATTTATATCGCCTCTTGGCGTTTATCTGAAAAGTAAAAATATATATGAATGCATACATATACACTTACACACCAAGACGCCCTTACGGGGAATGTACCTACGACCCTTTGTCAAACATAGAGAGGCAAGCCACAGCAATTTAGTACATGAAAACATTTTTTCAGAAAAATTTATATCTGAAAATCTTTAGAAACCCAAGAAAAATGCACCGAACATAAATTCTTTAATAGCGTAGGGGTAGCGTGGAAACACGAACCACTGAGTAACTTGGCGTCTGTGGAGATAAAAAGAAAAGAATAGATCTTCTGTGAAGAGAAGTCAAGAGACCTCAAGGTCTTTCAAATGCCCCAAAATTAAAGCTTGAAAATTAAAAACTTTGTCTTAATTATATGCGAGAAAAACGAATACTCGATAAGTACTAGTAACGTTGAATAAAATATAGGCTCTCCTGTAACAACTGTAGCTCCTTGGAGCTGAAAGAAGCGGACTCCTTGAACCCTGTGGTGACATCAACCCAATACGCATGCGCCAAAATCGATCGAAGAAATTGGCCTGTGCTGAAGATATCCTAACATGTTAATACAATGAATAGTATAACGCTGGGCTCTCCTCGTGGAAGGGTGGGCCGAGGGTGAAAAACACTCAAACCCAGGGGCAAGAGGTGCACTAGACAGGCACACTTAGTGCTCTAGGGCCTAAAAACACGAGCCGCAAGAGTGGGACTCTCTCGAACTAGCCATCTGCTTTGTACGGATGGAGACAAAAACACTCTATCTTAAGTGTAGGCTACACGGGAAAGTCCTGTGAGTCGGACCGAAGAATTCCCGGACCCATGGCTACCTCGTCTTACCTCAAAAGACTTAAAAGGGCAAACCGGATAAGATAGAGCAGTGTAAAACCCTGCCAAATAGAAGATGCAAAGGAGAAAATTGTTAGAAAAAGATTAAATTCATAAAAGAAAATTTGACCAGTTCTGGCGATGTTGTGAAAACAACACGCTGAAAAAGAGTGAGGGTTAGTAGAGGTTATATAGAGGTCAGGACTGGGCTGGTAACTACGTTTTTAAGGTCGGTTAGAAGTGCGTTAGAATCAGGTCATGTGACCAGATTGCATATTTATAGCATGGAAGGTAAGGTATAACTAGAAGTAAATATATTCTTAACTAACTCATCATTCCAACCTTCACTATAACCTTCCTGATCTATCTACCAAATCAGGATCAGAATGCAGTACAGAATAATTTGCAGATTATCATAAGTCTATTATGTGTATACTCTCTTCATATAAAGACCTTTTTTTTTTTTTAATTCATTCGTAAGACACTTCTTTAAAAATTCCATTCAGTCTTCACATCTATTATTCAAATATTTTTCATCCCGAAACAAATCATTTAATTGCTGCTATTGAAGTCTGGAATGCATTTGTTCTCCTTTAGATGAATTTTTTTTTATAAAAAATAGTTGGAATTCCTTTCCTAGGGCAGCAGTCTTTTGTTCCATTGTTGCTGAACAATACATAAAGCCGGACGGACAATACATGTGGACGAATTGACAGACGAATGGTAAATATGCTAAATAACCTCTAACTTCGTTGGCGAAGAGATAATTAACTTACCTCTTCCATTTGCGTAAATTCTGAAGTAGTACTTTGTTTTTCAGATAGAACCCGCATAAATCGTCGACCATCTTTCTTTTTGTAGGTGACTTGAACCTTTAGAAATAAGACAATGAATTGAACTCCAAAGCAAAACAATACCTGAAGATTTTCAAATGAATATTGTCAATGTAGTTAACTGTCTTTTTACCATTACTATGTTGTGGGATTGTGTTAGTTACCTAAACTCTCACCATACGGGAGGTGAATAGAACACTGGCCTGCACCAGCCGCCATCATGAGAAGGGTTAGTTATCAACCATTTTCCTGTGATATGAGTTGTATAAGAAAGTAGATCGGTGGGTAAAGTAGATATCTTACATCCCTTTCTCAACAGCTAAGGTTATATAGAGATGTCCACGATTATTTGATAAACCAGTTGTGAAGCACTGGTGTATGAAGACGCACCAGGAATTGAACCCAAGACCTCTAATTTTGGTGGAGGCCTGCACTCTCCTCACGTCCTGCATGCAAGCCTGTAATATGAAGACAGTGGATGAAAAAGCTGCATTTATGTTGTTAAAGCAGGCGTAAGCAGTTGACTATTTGGGTCACCTAGTTTTATTTGCAAAGTTTGTAGTTGCTGGTATTAGGGGAGAGCTAGATTGTTTCTTTGTTCTGTTTTATGAAGATATAACCATCTAGAAGAATATGCTTGAAAGGGAGAACTAATCATACCTGGAATGGCAATGATGTTGCTGGTTTTGCTGATTTCTCTGCATTCCTCTTGAATCTGAACGTGAGATCCGTGTTTTTGTGAACATTTCCGAAGTTGCTCTCGGCTCTACTTTGATTGTTAACCTCTCTCTGCAGAAAAGAGAAGTATTTCTCTTGAAATATTTGATCCTCTGGGAACATTTATGAGGAATAGAACATACATCCAAATAGATATGAACTTTCACTCAAATGTATATTATATGAGGAAAGTTAACTTTTAAAATTGGTGAATAGTGTATTCTATCACATGTTTAGTCTGTAAAAACCTGGGAATAATCACTATTATCCTCATATTGACTTGCGGTAGATATGGTAATGAATTAAACATTCTCATTTCTGTCAGAATTGAAACAAACATGAACTTTACTTAAGTTAAATAGGATAATTGAAAGATTATCTCATCACAAACACTACTATGGGCAAAGAAGCCAAGTTTTTAATTTTATATTGTACACTTTAATTTGTTTAACCTTCCCGAAAATGGATACAGTGACTTCATACTAAGAGAGAAATTTCAAACTCAAAATCCACACTTAATAAGAATCACTTCTGCTCTTCTATGCTTTGTTTGAATAATAATCCCAATAGGTATGATTTAGATAATCCCATATATGAAATATTCAACAAGTACATTCATTATCACACTTCCTTTTTCAAGACTTCTATATATTTTATCAGAAAAGAGAATACAAATCACATGCCCACAAAAAGAGCAATATTACATCTCATCAAAAATTTAAAAAACTTGTCATCTCATCACTTTCTCTATACAACATGAAGAAACTCGTCAACACAATTCTTACCCCTCCCCCCCCTCCCGTACCTTTTTAATGGACCTGTACCTCCTTCCTACTGACTTACATATCGCCAGATGCTTTACGAAGCTTAGTCATGACTCAAAACATCTGTGATGGGAGACTTGATTTAATAAAGCTTTCTTTTTCGTATGAAAAGGAATACCATACCTCCATGTTCTCAAAGACAAGCAAAGGATGTAAAGAGCCACCACGCGCACATCAGTGGCCACGATGGGATCTTGCGCCATGTCCCGGAATTCTCTAATCAGCTCATGCGGGTTGAGAATATTAATGTTTCCATCTGTTAAAACAGCTGCCGTACTCACTGTCTTCATCTCATATTCTGTGTTGGTCTGAATCCCAATGATGGAGATTGTCACTTGTTGAGATTTAGCAACCTCCCCAATCTTGATACGAAAAACCAATACAAGAGATACTTTGACAGTTGTGTGTAAAGGCATTCACTACAAATGGTATTCAGGAACGATAAATGCTGACTAGTTAGAGATAAGATGGGCAAAATGAAACAATACATTGCAAAAGATTATAAATCCCCTCTCAACTAATAATATGCCTTGTACACAAATCACCCTACACCCCCTTACATATTTCTAACCTTGCTCTGAAACATCTACTTTCTTCCTTATATTCTATCTCTTACCCATTTCTCTATGTTCCACTCATCATGCCCTGCATCCTGCCATCCCCACCGCCTACTATACCAAACTCTACCATTCGCCCAACCAACCCCACTTTTATGTTTCATCTGTATTCAAGCCAACTGTTAATGTTAAGAAATCTTTTCATGCAAGGTTTCTATATTTAAAGTTATATTGAAGCGCAAGGCTTTATTCTTAGATTTTCCTTTCATCCCAGAAACAATTCTTATGCTATACATATCAGAAATGCATTGTTTCAAAATCTTTTGAGGCAAGAGTTTCCATTATATGGATAATTTCAAGAAAGACAATAAAATAGTTGGAATTCCTTTCCAAGGGTAAAAATGCAGTTTCTTTATAGTAAGTGAACAATGGATATGTGAACAGACAGAAGGCTGGTAAACATTGTATATCCTATTCCTTAAGTTTGTCAGAGAGATGTTTGTTTGTTTGTTTGATGAGGGCTTAACAGCACCACAACAGCGAGGTCAAATTGTGCCTCAGAGGTTAGATCATTCCAGAGGTAAGAAGGAAAGAAAACAGGGGGAGATTGAGAGAAACACAAGAACTAATAGCCAGAAAGCTGGGATCGAGAGAGGAGGTGTATGGATGAAAAAAACAAAGTAGTGAGACAGGGGTGAAAGAGGAGGACTAAATATGGTTGTAGAGGGAAGCATGATGAAGGAAGGAGATCATTTTATCCAAAGGGTTTTTCTGGATGAGCTTGGTTATTGAGTTGTAGGGGAGCAAGGGAAGCTCAGTATAGATGGAAGTGTAGCTTGAGAGTTGGTCTTTGATTTGGTTGTGGAGGTTGATGAAGAGGTTAGAGTGGATTTGGGTTTTGTGATGAGTGGATAGGCCCAGGTGGATAGAAGAGAGGGGGTGGCCCAGGGAGGAAAAGTGGGCCAGGAGAAGGTGCCAAGAGTGGCGGGGTTGATGCCAAAATAAAGGAGGTCTGATTTGCTGAATAAGCAATGCATAAGCTGAAGGGAGAGGATAGGGTTTCCTATAAAGGAGGGTGGAGTAATAAGTTGGGGTACCTAATGAGGTTGAAAACAGGGTTCTGGGTGTTGGAGAGGACTCTAAAAGTATAGGAGAGGCTAAGCTTTCTACACCTTAGCAGAAAAAGGGTTTGTTGGCTTCAACATGAAGGTTGGTGATTAGGGAGGTCCTGTAGGCATTCAGACAAAGCCTGAGGGCTTTATTTTAAATGGTGTTGATGTGGTTGAGGTAAGAGTTGTGAGCGACACAGTAGACAATATTTCCGTAGTCGAGCTTGGCATGAATGGTGAGCCTAAAGATTTTGAGGAGAGCAAGTTGGAGAAGAGGCGAAGAATGTTGAGGGAGCTGTTGCATTTCTGTTTCAGGCTGGTGATGTGTTGCTTATAGAAGAGCTTGGGGTCTAGATTTAAACCCAGGAACTGGTCAACTTTAGGGTGCGATTGCCATTGAGCACGAGGTTTAGGTTGGGGTGGAGGTTGTTGAAATGACAGAAGTGCATGCAGACTGTCTTAGTCTTTGGAGAATTTAAAACCATTATTGTTGCACCAGTCTTGCAGCTGGTTGAGGCTGAGTTGGAGCCTATTTTTGACAAGAGGAGAGCTAGGGGAGGAGTACAAGATGGTGAAATCGTCCACATAGAGGGCGCGTTTGATGTTGGGGCCAAGGTTATCCGCGATGCTATTAATGCTCAGGTTTAAGAGAATGGGGGAGAGGATGCTGCCTTGGGAGTCGCCCTCTTCTTGGGGGTAGGGGTTGGAGAGGGTGTAGCCAATACGAACTTGGAACAGCCAATACGAGGTGGCCTCTGAGGCCGATGATATGAAGTTTGCAGATAATGCCGTATTTCCAATTAGTGTCTAAAGCTTTCTCGAGGTGGAAAAAGATGGCAAAGAGGTGTTCCTTTTTTGCGAAGGATTCCCGGATAGCAGTGTCGAGTGTATTTAACTAGTCCAGGGTATTGCGACGTTTCCGGAAGCCGCTTTGGTGAGGGGAGAGGATTCTATTAGTCTCAAGGAACCAGTTTAGCCTCTGGTTAATGATCCTTACCATAATTTTACAGAGACAGCAGGTGAGGGCGATGAGGAGGTAGCTGGAGGGGTCGGTACTGTCCTTTCCCGGTTTGGTGACGGGGTTACGATAGCTGTCCTCCAGATAGGGTGAAAAGAGTGTGAGGACCAGATGTGGTTAAGGATGGTGAGTAGGGCAATGGTGGCCTTGTTGGGAAGGTGTTCCAGGAGCTGGTAGGGGATGTTATCTGGGCCCTTGGAGGTACAGCCAGCATCGTGGATGGCTTGGTTTAATTCAGAAAGATTGAGAAGGGTGTTGTAGCTCTTGGTGCTGTCGGAGGGAAAGGTGATACTCCCGGCTTCATCCAATCTTTTTTGGCTTTAAAAGCATTGGGCAATTGACCAAGGATGAGATGTTGCTAAAAGAGGCGGTGAGGTGGTTAATGATGTCCTTTTTCATGGAGATAAGGTTACCATTCCAAAGAGATGGGAGATTTGCCCACCCTGCAGTGAAAGCTGTTAACCTTTCTCCAAATATTTTAGTGGGGATGTTGGTGGTAAGTGCGGGTGTTGGTGGTGAGAGAAGAGATGAAGTTGTTCAAGTGGTGGTTTTACTATCCTTGATAGTGCGCCTGGCTTTGGCATGGCTGATGCAAAAAAGGTTGAGGTTGAGGGTGGTCCGGTTAGTTTCGAAGTTCCAGAGGGCCCTTTTCCTGCTCTTGATGATGGTTTTGCAGTCATCAGTGAAGCAGGGGTTGGGGGAGGGGGGGAAAGTCATTAGGGGTTAGGCGAATGGAGCAGGTGGCGATGTTGATAAGGATGTTACTGAAGCTTGACATGGGATCCTTACCCTCGAGGAGATGGGGGAGAGGTGCGAGTCGCAGAGGGTTTCGAAAAGAGGGCAGTCAGCCTTCTTTAGGTTCCAATTGGGGGTGTAGTCAGTAAGGGTTTGAATGTTGGAGTAAATAAGAAGGGGGTAATGGTCACTACTACAGAGATCAGCAGTGACCTCCAGCTAAAATCAAGGAGCACGTTGGGGGACAGATAGACAAGTTAATACAGGTGAGGGAGCCTGTAACAGGGTGAAGGTAGGTCGGGGAATTAGTGTTGAGCAAGGAGAGGCTGTGCTGTCAAAGAGTGTTTTTGACAAACTTGCCTCTAAGGGTGGTGGTTTTGGAGCCCCACAGGGGGTTGTGGGCACTGAAGTCACCAAGAAGGATGAAGGGGGAGAAAGCTGAGAGACGAGGTTGTTTAGGCTGGTTGGCTGAACGTTGGCATTTTGAGGGGGGGGAGATAGATATTGCAAAGAGTGAAGGTTTTGTGGAGGGAGATAGACATACAGATGGCCTGAAGGTCAGTGTTCACATGAACAGGGCTGTGTGAGATATCATGTTTAAGAAGAACAAGAATACAGACGCCCCCACAGGCCCTGTTGGCATCCACTCTTGTTCAATGTTTATGGAAGCAAGCGAAGTTGTTGAGGGAATAATGGTCAGTGGTTTTCAAGAAGGTTTCTTGTAAGCAGAAGACGACCGGGTTGAAGGTGGTGGCCATCAGTAGGTCCTGATGTTCCATTGTATAATGTTGTGGGTGTTATTGTAAATGTTTGTGTTGCACACCATAAGGATGTAGATCTGTTGGGTCTGAGTTGGCTTGTTTTTTCTTTGGATCTGTCCCTGTTTCTTTAGGAGCGGTTGTTTTTGAAAGTTGGATGAGAAGTATGTTCGGTGTGTTCGGTGATCGAACAATCCATGTTCTCTTTAGTGTCATACGTATCAGAGAGAGAATAATAAAAGGACATTGTGAAGGAATGGGTGGAAGGTGGCAGTTTAAGCATCAATCCTTACAGAAACCAAACGATGGATGGTAAACCTGAAAGACATTAGAACTGTCAGCTTACGTTTGTAAGCCTACATATCATGTACCAAAATAACAAGGAATACATACCTGTTCATAAAACTGTGGTTGGTCGGGCAGACTGCCAATCCCACAGTTAGGCTGGCCATCTGTACATAGCACAATCTCTGAGCCAGGTTTATCATGCAGCATACCAACAGCTATTGACAGGGCAGGTCCCAAGGCAGTGTATCCTCTCAATGACAACCTTTCCACTTGACTTTTCATTTCACTTAACAAGAAAAGTAATGTTAGTTTGAAAACATTATTCAATCACTCAAATATGAATAAAATACATTGTTCCAATCATGTCACATTTGTACACCGACAACAGTTTGTTATGATTTCCATAGATGTTATGCACCTTAGTAACTAACTTTAAGCATCCCCTACTCTTCTCAGTCATTGGTTCTTGGATAAGTTTGCTGATGATTCAAATATGTCATTCTGGTATATTCAGTAAAACTGCTTACTCCCATAGCAGTTTCACAAACTGTTTACTCATGGTTCCGATTTATTTCAGCATTTTTTGTGATTTTAAGAAAAACTAAAGCAGTCAGAGATTGTGGGTACAAATTTTTGCAGTCTATTGTTATAACTTCTGAATTTAAGTCTTTACCATGTTGAATAGCATACAATTATATCAACTCCCTATGGGGGTGGTTATATGTAGTCTGTATAAATCCTTTCCTTTATTACGTCGATTAGCTTAACGACTTGTGACAACTTAAGGCAACATTGGCTAATTTGTTTTAAAATTAGTGAAAATCATGAAAATTTACAACTTTGAACTTGTCAAGCCTTTAGTGTTCATACAAACAGATAATTTGTTACATCAACAGCAGAAAATGTCCCTTGTTTTTTTTTTTTCAACAAGTTGAAACCTTTTTTGAACTTGGCCAAACCTAATGAACATTTAGATGAGAAACACAATAGTTGTAAGTCATGAGCCACTGATCAGTGACACTTAATAAAACTTTTTACAAAATTCAGTGTTGTTCTACTGACAAGGGAAAACCTCTTTGAAACTAGCATTGTTGTTCATATACTACAGGAAACTAAGACCTTTCCATTCATTTTCACTCCATTTCAATATCATCAAAGAAAAGTCCTTCATGCACCAATACCTTGTGATATCATAATTCTTGAGCGTGGTTTGTCAGTTATCCAAAGAGTGATTACAGCAGGCCTGATGAAATGTGTTAAATTTTCCTTGGATTATATGCATACCATTGCAATAATTTTGCCTTCTTCAATATGACCTCATCATATGCTATTAACTACTTTTTTGTTTCCTAACTTACACTGCATTTTCCTGAATTGTTTTAAATGTCATCGCAGCGGCAGTTGCTTTTCCCTTTTCCAAGAGTGCGTTCATGTTATTTATAATTCGACCAGTATCAATGCTTTCCACGGGTGCTCCTTTGACATCAATAAGGCTCCCAAAGGTCACTAGTGCTACTCGTTTATCTGGAGTTTCGATTTCATAGTAATCCAATTGCCTGAAAAGGAATATAAATTTAAATTAAATTAACAAATGCTTCTGAAACCTGGGCAAGACTTCAGAAGTACACAGGGTAAAGTCTATTCTCCAAGATTGGTGGTCTGCATGAGTTTCCATTGCCACTACACTAGGTCCATTTACTAGGGATGTTCCAAACAGACATCTAGGCTCTCTGCTTACAAACACATTTTTTATAACAAAAGTGCAAATTTGAACAATAGCCACACCAGAAGATAACTAAGTAGCTCCTATGGACCAATCTTATTATTCACTGCAGTTTAATGTGGTGAAAAAACAAGTACACAAGACAAAAATCCAAACAGGCAATGGAAGGCAGAAACTGAAAGCTAAAAACAAGGGAATTGTAAACATCAAATAACCAATAGATGCACTGAAAATATCTGGTAACACTTGCAAACGAAATACACTGGTGACAATTGCAAAGGAAATGTACTCTGTTAACCATAAAACCCTTATCTCACAGACAGGAGTTACCAATGGACACAGGTCTTGGAAGCTTGAATGCTGTTATCTGTCTTAATTTTAGTACCAACAACAGCAACAGGAAGGGTATTCCACATTCTGGTGGAGGAAACTTCTGTGGAGAGTTTATCCTAGCAGCATGCAGGCAAGGAGATAGCATGAACAGGGGCAAAAGTACCTGATCTTGTGGTACTCAGTCTTACATAAGGTGCAGACCAAATCGATTTAAGGTCTGTGGGGAAGTGGTCAGTGTACATCTTGTACAGGACAGTAAGAGCGGCAATCTGTCTTCTATGGTAAAGACTGTTGATGGAGAGTATGTTTGTGGCAGTAAGCTTGTCCACACCTATAATTGTCAGAGCTTTCCTTTGAATGGTGTTGAGAACAGCAAGGATTATTCATCCAAGCTAGGCATGCATATTCCATGATACTTCAAACCTTCAAACCTGAGCTTTGCAGACAGGAGCTCTGCCTACAGTGTCAACTTTATTAGCAACTTTTCGTAGTGCTCCCATGAACCAAAACGCAGTTCATATCTACATGACCAGTGGTTTCATAGATTAAGCAACTGCTTTAACTTCATACACAACAAACAAGTGATACACATTCTTCAGCAATAAGACATGAATAATCTTTGCCACAAAACTTTAAACATAACAACCGAGTAATTTCAATGTGACCTCTGTGACTTTCTTGTGGTGGCGTAGCTTTTGCTGAAACCATAGAAACGCCTGTAACAAAATCACATCAGGTTGCAAACCTTCAACAGTGTAGGTTCGAATGGATGGCTTGTGCTATTGAAGTATGTATAGTGTAAATGGTCAATTGGAGAATAACATTGTGGATGTATACCTTTGCACAGCTTGTTTAATACAATCCAGACGTGTAACACTGGTGCGACCTCTTGACCTCAAGGAATACCATTCAGCTGTTAATGATACAAGAGAAAGCCACTAATTGCTTTTGACATGATTGAAAAGCAAGTTTAATGCACTTGAATACATACTGTACATGTCTATTCCAGACCTTAATATTTCATGTTTTTCTGATGAATATGGATCGATGGACCAACATGGATATAAAGATCCAAATTCCTCAACGTGTAAATATTAGGTAATAACAACATCTCAGTTTTATTGAATAAGTAAATTAGAAAAACAAGTTTAATCGAGGCATCATTAGAGTTATTAAATATCTGATCTTTAGACTAAGTTTAGTCCTTTGGGAACTGAATTGTTAACAGGTGCCAGCACAAGCTGCAACATTACATCAGCAGTAACATAGGTCAGCGGAAGATTTTGGTAGAGAAATATATGCTAGATAATTAGTAAGGAAAGTTAGGGTGTTAGAAACTGACAGATTGGTTAGTAAAAGAGAAGTTCAAGGTGCTGAGGCATGGTGAGATAGTTGATATTATGAGTGGTAGAGTATAACAGGTGATAGAAATAACATGTCAAACTTAGATTATATGCTGTTGAAGCATTGAGACTTAATATTTTGGTATTTTGACTTTTTATTGAAACGTTCAAAACAAAGCAAGCCATCTATACATGTAGTATTATCATACCTATGTTTGATTTGGTTCAGCGTTTAACAGCAGGTCAACAACAAGGTCAAATATGATAGAGAGGTGTACTTAATATAATAGTAACTTAAATAGAAAGTGACATGATGTATACCTTGAAGGGCTGGTAGCTGTGAATGATTCCCCATGGATGAGCTCACATCAATCACATACACTAAAGTGCTTGCCTTTGTTTTGGCTAATTTGTCAAACTTGTTTTCAGCATCAGTAGTTTCTGCCTCAGGTGCTGCTTCTAGGAGGAAGTCAACTTCTGCTGTCTTTGGAATCTGTCAAAGGTGGAAGCCTGACTTAGAATCTATTGACTGAATTTAAATTTATTTAATCATAGAAAGTAAAAGTAGTAAAGTATTCTTCTTATTATAAAACAAATTATAATTGTAAAAATAACATTCAAATTTGAATTTTTTTATAACTATTCACTGGAAAGCTTATGAAATTGAAAAAGAAATATCTTGTCAATCCAAAATTAGGATTCGTTAAAAATCTGTATTAAACAGGTGGCATGTCTAAGGACCTACGTTTGACCTCCCACATGATGAGGGCTACTGCATTAACTCATGTCACATGGATGGCTAGTTTAAGAGCCTACATGTTTTACTGATCGCACAACAAGAACCATCAAATCAAGAAAGAACAGAACTTTCTGAGCAAAATATCTAGCATTTTGCACAAACAGCTTGAAAAAGTTTTTAGCTTAGATAAATATAAAAACAGAATGGCCAACTTAGTGGCTGATGTTTTTTTTAATATAGATAAGTGAATTTAGTGGCTGGTGTTTTTCATACAGATTTGTGAACTTAGTGGCTGGTGTTTAATGCAGATTGGTGAACTTCATGGCTGATGTTTTTAATATGGATTATTAGTGAACTTAGCAGCTGGTGTTTTTAATACAGATTGGTGAACTTAATGGCTGGTGTTTTTAATACAGATTGGTGAACTTAGTGCCTGGTATTTTAATGCAGATTGGGGAACTTAGTGGCTGATGTTTTTCATACATATTGGTGGCTGGTGTTTTTAATATAGGTAAGTGAACTTCGTGGCTGGTGTTTTTCATACAGATTGGTAAACTTAGTGGCTGGTGTTGTTCATACAGATTGTTAAAGTTCATGGCTGGTGTTTTTAATATGGATTAGTGAACTTAGCGACTGGTGTTTTTAATACAGATTGGTGAACTTAGTAGCTGGTCTTTTCAATACAGATTGGTGAACTTAGTGGCTGGTGTTTTTATTACAGACTGGTAAACTTAGCGGCTGGTGTTTTTCATACAGATTGGTGAACTTAGTGGCTGGTTTTTTAAATACATATTGGGGAACTTAATGGCTGGTGTTATAAATCAGATTATGCTACTTTTATCATATTGGCTAATTTTAAGACAATGGGGTCAAAATAACAATGACATCAAAAAACTTATAGTTCTCATCCATTTTATCTCATTAAGATGTATACACTTGCTAACAATGTAATTATTTTAAATATGAAACAAAACAGACAAGCGGTTGTTAAAATATAAGCATTTTAATTTATGCCTTGTCTACTCATTAACATGCATGACATTGCCACCAAAAACAATAGGGCACATCTGCAGACCATGGGCTATTTGTGTGCCACATATGAGCTGAATCCCATGTAACATTCTTGGGATACTGTGTTTAAAAGCTCTCTTTAACAAAATCATCTTAAACACCACCCACTATGCACATTAATGAAATTCAACATTTTTGCATGAAGATGTAAACACTAGGTAACAACAGAATTACACCAAATTTAAAACAAATCAGTCATGTGGTTGCCAAAATATGAGTGTTTTAAGATCTTAATATCAAGCTCTGCTTTCTAATTGATATGCATAACATCATCACCAAAATCAATAAGGGCACATTTGTAGACTATGACCTATCTGTGTACCACATATGAGCTGAATCTCATGTACCTTTCTTGAGATACTGTGATTTACAAGCTCTTTCCAACAAAATCATGTTAAGCCCTGCTCACTATGCATAATAATGAACTTCAAAATTTTGGTACTATGAACATATACACACTAACAACATAATTACACCACACAAGAAACAGACATGTGGTTGTTAAATATGAACATTTTAAGATTTAAACATTAAGCCCGCCTACTCATTAATATGCATGAATCACCACCAAAAACAATAGGGCATACCTACAGACCAAGGGCTATCTGTGTACCACATGTGACATGAATCTGGTGTATCACTCTTGAGATATCGTGTTTACGAGCTAGCGTCACACACCTACGCACCAACCCACACATATGCCATCATGACCACAGAGGTTCCTGATGCTATCGCATCAGAACCCAAAATAGATTGTTAAAATCACTAAAGTCTCAAAAAATCAAAAACTGGATCTACACTTTCCAACCAGTTATTGATCTCAAAAGGGAGAAAAGAAAATTCCTCACGATTTCATATTCAGATTTTAGCTCGAATAACATCTGCCTGGATTAATTTAAAAGTACACACAGTCCTTTAAATTTGTTTACAAGTTATTATAAGAAAATTAATAAGGCACGCATATTCAACCCTCAAGATGAAAAAGATTCAAATAAATGATGTTCCTTTCCTTTTATAAGAAAAGAGTTGTATAGGAGCGATGTGCTTAATTTCTAAAAAAAGTAATTTGATAGTTTATCTAGTAAATGACTGACAACATAAACAACATCAAGGAAACAACTTTACCTCCTCATCAGCAAGGTCCAAATTTGTGTTCTCGTGGTCACAGAATTCACTGGAAAAAGACAGAGATAATCTCATGAAGAATGCATTTAAAAAGGCGTAAAAATCATGCAAAGTAGAAGATCTTCCGATCAAATTTCATTTGACTTGTTTTAATATACCTTGATGAAGTTTCATCCAATAATTTGACATCTGACGATATAAAAATAGTGCAAACAGAATCAAATTAAAAATTACTAATCTTTTTAACTGCAGAACTATTTTGGAATGCTTGACTATTTCCATTAAAGTAAAGGGAAACTTACCCAAAGATTTTAAGAAGCTTATCCAATATCTTAGTTATGGTGATCAAATATTTATGATTTTCAAATACATATAGCCGACATCCTTAGATTTTTAGATTTCTTTTTTGAATTTCAGGCAATGATAGCTTCTAGGATGCATTTTTCAGCAAAGTTGATTAATGGGTGAAGTTTTCAAAATCATGGTTAAAGTCAAATGCATTCCAACATACTATCAACACTAATGAGTGGAAAACTATTTAATCTACTATGAAGAAAAACATGTCTTCTTGCATAAATAGGACTTAGATTAAAATGTTTGGAAAATGTCATCTTTAAGAAATTGTTGGTTTTGTTTGTCTAATAATGTTCATAAGCCTTCAAGATTTCACAATTTTAAAATTTGTTTGTTTCCTAATGTTTATAAGCCTTAAAGATATTACACTAATAAGACATAATGTGTGAGATCTGGCAAGTGTGTAAGATTAAAGGTAATAAATATTCATACAAACCATTTCCATTTTTTATTTCCATTCTCCTGAGTCTCAACAACAGAGATGTGAGTCAGTATGGCCTCACAACTGCCACACTTGATGGGATCTCCTGTCAAAATGGTTGGCTCTTTTTCCAAAGATCCAAGTGAGAGCATGATCACATTTCCATCTGTTCTCTGGCTTACAGGTAATGGAGGACGGTGTGACACTCCTCCCCCAAACGGAGCTGCAGGACTTACCGTCTTTCGACCGCCTTTGTGTTTGCCAAACAGCTTTTCTTTTAAAGACTTCTTTCTCTTTCTATTGAGAAAATAGAGAAAATAGTCAGTGTTAAAAAAATTATCCCATGAATTTTTCTCTTCTTTGAAGTGTTTGTAATATTTTTTCAAATGTCTGTGAAAGGGAGCAACGAAAAAGTCATAGAATGATGGAATGTTCGAAGTCTATCCTTATACATACGTTACTGCCGACAGCTTCAAACAAATCTATTTGGCATGAACACACACAAAAACATCTCACACAAATAAAATGTTTGATGAATTTATTTTTGAGGCAATTTTCATAATGAACTATCTCAATTCAAAGTCTTCTTGTTGCAAACGTATGATATATGGTGCCTGATTACAGGTCTGAACATGAAGAGGAAGAAAGTAATAGCTAAAGCGTTCTAAAATTTTTTGAAAAACATGAAAATATCAATATTTGTGTGTTGGTTAGAATGGACAATTTAAATTTTGTTAAATTTTAGTATAAATATGCAAATTTGTGGTGGACGTCAAGACCAGACCTCTCTATTTTATTATGTAAATCCATTGATTTTCACTCCTCTGTTGAAATGTTTTAAAAGGAGAACAGCTGATTCTGGTTTTCATCTATGTACCAAACTCCTAATCTACTTACGAATAATTTTATTTACTGAAATTCAGCAAAGAATTTTAAATTTCAAAAAGATTGTTAGGTGACAAATTTTTAGTTGAAGTAACATCGTGGTACAAAATATAAAAACTAGCAAAACACACCAGAGCTACATATTAAGTACTGCAACATGTTCAAAACACACTATTTTGATGTGCCCGACATTTCAGACTACCCATATGATGAAAAATTATTCAATTGTGATTGGCCACAACTTAAAACTATGGCTATAATTGTAATATTATATCAATCTAAATTTGCCTTCGCAAGCCTCCAGCATGATAAGGAATATAATAATCTCAACATTATAATGCAGGAATAAATCATAAATGGAATCGGATGAATGATCAGGTTGATACTACTTAAAAAGAGGCTCATTTCTATTGGTCAAGTCTTTCATTTTATGTAATACATGAAACAAGAAGACAGATCACTTCTCTGACCTTTTAAATTAATGGAAGGGGGAGGTGGAATATCTGGAGTCTTGATCATCTCATCTGGAATATCCTTCACAACAATCGTCACTGTGTAGGAGTCCTCAATTGTTGGATCATAATTATCAACATAAATTCCCTGAGTGAAACGGACTGTGACAGCTGACTTGCCTACACCACCAGATCCTAGTATAGTGATCTGTGAGAAGAAATTACAGAGTTGAGATAAAAATAATTAATTATTCACAGCATGTTCTACACTTAAAACTACACTTGTCCACCATTGGACAGAAAGCTAAAACAACTCAATACAAGAGTATTTGAAAGTGAAACATCCACTTGTCTTTAGAGCCTCTTTTTTGAGACTTCATGGGAAGAATATAGAACTTTGATTAATTCTCAGTTATAGACAACAGTTTAATGGTTTTACTCTGAAATACCAAATAGCTTGTGTATAGAATGCAAAGCTGCAAAAAAGTGATCTCATTAATTTTCATAACATGAGGAAATAACCATCCTAATGAAGAATGGTCCATCAATCATTCATGGGTTTTGCACAAAGTCCTCTAAAGCATATAACGTATATTTATATTTAGGCTCAGCCAAGGACAAATCTAATTCACATCACTGAACAACAGTTATGTAGCTTGAGCCCAAATGAATGACCCATTGTGTACAATGTAGCAGTAGCTGGTTGCTAACAAGTGAACTGTGAAAAGACTATGAAAATGCTGTCAGTTAAAAAGGTATAGATTACCCATGTTTTGTGTATGGTGTAACAATAGCTGGTTGCTAGTCAATGATTTGTGAAGAGACTCTCGGGTTGAATGGTGTGGATTACCCCCAATTTTGAGAAAATTGAGGGTGTCGGGTTGGAGGTCTAAGGGCCAAAAATTCTTAATGACTTGCTTTTCACAATATCCTGCCATAAAACTTGAAGGTTATTTCCAGCATTTTTTCGAAAAACCAGATATTAAAATAAAATCATGATCACAAACAATTAATACTCCAAAGCAAACCTTATAATCCACACTCTTTCTGGGTGTCCTTCTGATAAGTGTCTCAAAAGCCTCGCGGATGTTCACACCTGTCTTAGCGGATGTCTCAAGAAATGCAATGCCGCGATCTTTTGCAACTTGCTCAGCTTCATCTTTGGAAACTTCCCTGGAATCTTCAAGGTCTACCTTGTTGCCACAAAGAATCTGTTGTGAAAAAATGATTGCGTATTGAATGGTTTTTATGCAGTAAGTGTCAAAAAAGTGAGAATCATTTATTAAAATATACAAGCTAAGGTGCCAGAAAATAGATTATGCATGCCACCCTAACTGAATATTATGACTAAGAAGTCCCCTAAATCTATACCTAGATGATCAAAGGTTAGGCCTATAATAGAGCAACAATTGTGGTTAGAAGTTATACTTGTGGAGTTAAATCTGATTTTGTCACCTAAGATACAGAATATAATTACAGAATGTTGCTTCACTTCAAAGATGCACCTCAGAAGTGGTCACTGGGAAGTGCGTGGCCACTTCCAATGTAAAATGACTTGTCCTTCTCCTTACAAATTTGTTCCAGCAAATCATAGCCACAAACTTAATGTAGCAAATAATGAGACCACTTATCTTAATTAAAATAACCACTCAACCACACAATAAGGACTTCATCTATTGCTAATTTGATACTCAACACCAACTTCCACAACAACGCAGGACCAAATGGAGAACTAGTACAATGGAGTCATTGATGAGGGAAGTTTGATCCTAATTGCTTGTGGTTTTCAGAATAAAGAAAATAAAGAGGAAAAGTGAGAGAGAGAGAGAGTTGAACACACAATTACAATGACGGGGTCGTCGCCTGTGTATTCGGTTATGATAGTACAAATGCTATCACGAAACGCTTAATACGACCCGGACGAGAACACAGGTACGACGTACGGACAGACATAACATCGACAACCAAGTCAATGTCCACGGCCTTTAATAACCAGTTGTGGTGCACTGGCATGTCTACCCACCCCAGGATTGAATCGGGTCCTCGTGGTTTGTAGACAGGTATGATAATCGCTACACCACAGTAGGTAGATAAAAGAGGAAAAGTCTGTCCCGGCCTGCTTATATATCAGGTCGATCTGACTGTTTGAAACTTTAAGGAGCACAACAACTAATGAGCTATTTACTAAATACTCCTGAATGCAGCCACTGACAGAATATGATTAACTCAGCCATACCACCACAGAAATGCACAGCTGCTCAATCTGTGGGAGTAAACAGCCATTTTGAGGTATTTCTACTCATTAAACATTGAAATTGACTTATTCATTATCAAGTCTTCTTGAAAATTGAAACCTAATACTTTCAGTCAAAATCCCACAATCAACCTCGGAAGTAAGCAACCACTTCCAGGGAGAGCATTAAAGTCAACCTTTATGCTGTAATTGCTTTAATTATATTGAAGACAAGAATACCCTTTCTTTAAAAAAGGACTTTCGTGGCATTACTTTTTATTTTGCATGGATAGTAATAAAGAAAGCAGTGACATGTCTAAGGGGGCTTTGCCTCCCCTCACCTGCCAAAATTCTGTCAAAGCCATAAACATAATTAACTGAAATATCGAACGAACCATGTGTGCCATTTTGTGCAATCGTATTGACTGAGCTATTGTTAATTTTGGACCAAACCTTTTACAGTTTGCACCAAAAATCCTCCCATTTTCGACCAAAGATCTTTTATGTTGGTCCCAAAATCTTCAATATTGACTCAAAAATCTGCACTTTTGGATAAAAAGCTTCATGCTTTTATCAAAGATTTCAAATTTGGACCAAATTTTTCAAGGGCCACAATCTACAATAATAGAACCTAAAACCTTTGGATACGGAAGTGAAGTTCTTATCATTATGGCCATGAGCGCATGGAAGCAATAATTAATTTTCAAAGCAATACAATTTTAAAATGGGCCTTTATCTTTTTGCCCATGTTAATTCGGGAAAAATTATGGGAAATTTGCGAGAATTCTTCTTGAATTTACAGGAATTTTTCTTTATTTTCAGGAAATTTTTTTAATTTTTGTGAATTTTTGTGTAATGAATTTTAAGGAAATCTCCGTCAATTTTCAGAAAATCCCCTTTATTTTCCGAGAAATTTCCTCCATGTTTGTAAAATCTTTAATTTCTGGAAATTTTTCTTTGATTTTCAGAAAAATTCTTCACTTTCCAGGAAAGCACTGTCAATTTTGAGAAATTTTTAGGAACTATAGCCAAATCAAGCAAAATTTCAACAAAATTTCAATTTGATGTTAATAATTTCACAAATTGTCATCAAAATGAAGCATGCATGCAACCGGGAAACCCTTTTCGGGGGTATCTCTAATTCATATGTGCCTCTGTCAGTCTGTAATCCCTAAACCGGCCCCCAGTCAGTTTCCTCAAAAATGAAAAGCACAGAAAGATAACAAGGTGATATAAGTATTAATTAATTCATCATAAAATAGAATAGATACAATAAATAAATATAATAGATTGGCCCCTGCTAAAAACAAGAAGAAAGACTACACCTACTTCCATATGTTATGTAAAATCAATAACAATCATCACCATTGACAATGATAACCTAATCCTAAATGTAATATACAAGAAATAATCATGATATTTGGATTTCCACATTCCCTATGCTAAAACGAATGTAAATACTCCTTCTTTCCTAACTGCGCAAACACTAAAAAATTAAAATGCTTTACCGCCAGACCACCAGACATTGATTGATATACATTCACCAAGTCTAAACTGTTTCAAAGCTAAACTTAGCCTAGCAAACTTCTTAACTGTTTTTTCCTCATACTTGTTACGCTCAATTGTCGTTCATGTCCAGAAGGATTTTTGCCGGCTTAATCTGTAAGTTTGCAAAGCACCATTAAATGTTCATATGGTAATGTGTGCTATACTATAAGTTTCCATTTCCTTTACCTTAACCTATGCAGATTCAGGTTGCAAGATTACTTCAGCAGATGAAATGTGGCATACATACCAATGCTAACAATTTCTTAACTTAGCTGTTGAAGTTTCCGGTTAGACTAGCCTCGTTCATTTCAAATTTCAAATAATATCAATCTCCTTGACTATCTCTTTGTGACTCTTCAAAAAATATTTTGGTGTAATAAATATTTTCTATTATGTTTCTGAATTAGTAAAAATATCTAAACGATACCATTTTTCATATCACGTTCTGGAGGCGGCTATTAAAATATCGGATTGGCACCGGAAATTTTTGTCTACATTCCTCAATGTTGCCAATTAACGTGATTTTTGCGAATAAAAACAACAGCATAAATTTTGAATTAGCATTGCTGAAATTTATTGTAGCGTCGTAACCATTAAAATACAATCTTCAATAAATAGCACTTAATTTAAAGTCCATATTCTCTTCATTAAATGAAATTTAAAAAATAATTCTCAATTAAAAGATGACAGATTTTGAGCATGGAGTTTATAATACTAGACCTGTCGTGTCCTGAGGGCCACGACAGAAGAAAAAAAACTACTTATAACAGCCAACTAATTACAGTTAACTACTTTCATAGCCACTATACAGTTGAAAGTAGTAGACTTACTGCAGGTACTTTGTCTTTACTCTGCTCATTCAGTCTGTTTGCCAAGGTGTGCATATCAAGCGCCTCTTGATACGATTGTTTGTCTGTGATTGAATATACGATGACAAAAGCATGGCTGGCTTTCATGTACTGCAAAAAAAAAAAGGTTGAAAAGTAAAGACAAGCATGTAACAAAGGACATGTTTAACATAAAACTGCCATAGTTTACCTACTCTGTTTATTTCAATAATAATACATCCATTTATAAGATACTTTTTGCTTGAAAATACTGAACATTTTGTGTCATAATCTCACAAACCTATACCCTTTTTAATCAAATATGTAGATGGCTGTTCTGGCAAAATTGACAATCCACCCTGATGAAGATGCATTTCATAATATGAATTCAAAGAAATTGACAGACCCAATTTAGGTGCTTCTCTGAAACTGGGTCACATTTTGGACTTTCACTCACAAGATAATATTTTTATTTGGCATAAATTTGTTGCATCTGCATAGATGAAGGCAAAACTTCATAGATGCTCTTACTTTCTCCATATACAGTACTGTCAAATAAAATATTTGTTCAATCACACTAATTCTTAAGATCATTTTTGTTCTGTGAGTGAGAGGATGTTTAAAAGTATTACTTACCTACAATATTTCACTAGTTCTTATCTTTTATTTTAAGGGATCTGCCAGACCAAAGTTTCAAGATACCATTGCTGTGTATATCTACTACTGGCACCTACATTGATCTCATCTCCTGAACTAACAGAGTATGAGTCATAATGACGTTAAAGTACAATATACATTACCTGTTCTCTCATAGCAGAAAATTCCTCTTGACCAGCCGTGTCTAAGATGTCAAGAAGGCATGTCCTTCCCTGGATAAATATAATAATAGTGAATGTTAATCTAATCTAGATTTCTAATGATATGATGGATTGTCTACAATCAGTTACAATAAATTATAATAACAGCTGGTTTATCTGATGAACAAATAAGTTGCACATGAAGACTATTTCTTTAACAGAACTAAAATACTGCTACTCTGCAAGAGTTCTACCAAAAAGCGGTCTATATTAACAATAGGTTGAAAGCTTTCATATCTTTTTTCAAATGTTGTTTAAGGTGGCATATACCCTTAAAATAGTAGTAATTAAATCTGCTATTCACAAATGGCATGGCATATTATGGTTTTATCAAAACTTCCCATCGAAAGTCCATATGTTCAACTTTCCGAAATGATGTAAAATTTTCATGTCATGCTTCAGTACAGCTGATTAGCATAATATAAAGAATTACATTAGAAATTGTGTTTTAGCAAGATAACTAGAATTTTTTATCCAATATAAATGAAATTTGATGCACAGCAGCACATTAGTATTCCCCATAGCTTTAATTAAGAAAACTTGAAATATCTTTCCTAAAACTCTATTAATAGGCAATTAAACGTAATCAACTGCCTCGTTAACACTAATTAAGCCTATAGAATCAATTTGGTAAAACATTTTGTATTTTTTTAAATTCAAGCTAAGGAGAATTACAATAACTATCAGTGTGCCAAAACTCCTTACATTTGCACATTCCACTGTGGAGTTATTGTGTTAAAACTAACCAAAATGGGCCAAAATATGCATTTTGAGAAAAATGCGTTTAAAGTTTACCCGCATATTATGCTGGCAATAAATCGGTTGAAGAATTGAAATAAATGTAGTTTTAGGGATATATATTTCAAGATTGTGACAAATGAACCTATACAAAAGTATAATACATGTTTAAAATGCTCCTGCAGCATAAATGTTTGTTTGTTTGATGAGGTCTTAACGGCACCACGACAACGAAGGTCAAATTGTGCCTGAGAGGTCAGATCATTTTAGAGGTAGTACGGAAAGAGACCAGGGGAAGAATGAGAGAAATTCAAGAACAAAAGCCAGAAAGCTGTGATCGAGAGAGGAGGTGCATGGGTAAAACTAAAAACAGAGTAGAGAGGGGGTGGAAGAGGAGGATTAAATATGGTTGTAGAGGGATGCATGCTGAAGGAAGGAGACTATTTTATCTGGAGGATTTTTTGGAAGAACTCAGCAATTGAGTTGTGGGGAGAAGCTCTGGGAAGGTTGTACAGGGGCAAGCAAGGAGAACGTGTTGGATTGTAAGGATGCAGTGGCAATTGTTACAGAGGGGTTGGGGGAACCAATAAGGAGGTGGGAGTGAGTGAGGTGGGTGTGACCAATTCTAAGACGGGTAATATGAGCGTTGTCGATACGAGAAAGGTTGTTGATGGTGGATTTGATCGGGATTGTGGGCTGGATAACATGGAGTTTGTTATCAATTTGGAAGTTCCATAAGGTTTGCCAGCGGTCACGAACAAGAGAAGCGATAAGCGGTTTGATGTCAGAGAGGGTTTTGGGAAAAAGGGAAGGGAGGAGGTTAAGGGCAAGCTTAGCGGCTGTATCAGCCCTGTCATTGCCAGGGATGCCAACATGGCTGGGTATCCAGAAGAAAAGAACACTTTTCCTGCAGAGGGCGGGAGAAAAGAGTTTCCGCAGGAGGAGGTGGCAGGTGAGGTTATCCCATTTAAGATTGAGTAATGAAGTAAGAACAGCCTTTGAGTCAGAGAAAATGGCAAAGTGACTAAGAGGAGAGTACTCAATAAAGTTGAGGGCGAGGAGAATGGCCTTAGCCTCGGCTGAAAAGATGGATGAGTGGTCAGGAAGTCTGCTACTGAGGGTGATGTCTTGGATGATGGCAGCAGCAGCTGTCTTGTTGCCTTCCTTGGAGCCATCAGTATAGATGGAGGTGTAATTTGAGAGTTGGTCTTTGATTTGGTTGTGGAGATTGATGAAGAGATTAGGGTGAGTTTGAGTTTTGTTATAAGTGGAGAGGACTAGGTGGACAGAAGGAAGGGGGTGGCCCAAAGGCGGAAAAGTGGGCCAGGAATAGGTGCCGAGAGTGGCGGGGTTGATGCCAAGTTGAAAGAGGTCTGATTTAATGCGTAAGCTGAAGGGGGCGATAGGGTTTTAGTCCTATCAAAGAGGGAGGAGAAATTGGGGTACCTAATGAGGTTGTAAACAGGGTTCTGGGTGTTGGTGAGGACTCTAAAAGCATAGGAGAGGCTAAGCTTTTTACATCTAAGTAGAAAGGGGGTTCGTTGGCTTCAACATGAAGGCTAGTGATTGGGGAGGTCCTGTAGGCTCCTAGACAAAGCCTGAGGGCTTCATTTTGGATGGTGTTAATGTGGTTGAGGTATGAGTTGTGAGCGACACAGTAAACAATATTGCCATAGTCAAGCTTGGCACGAATGGTGAGCCTGAAAATTTTGAGGAGAGCATAGCGGTTCGCTCCCCAAGTAGTGTTGGCGAGCAGTCGGAGGAGGTTGAGGGAGCTATTGCATTTTAGTTTCAGGTTGGTGATGTGTGGCTTGTAGGTGAGCTTGGGGTCTAGAGTTAGACCAAGGAACTTTGTGTTTTCAACTTTAGGAATGCGATTCCCATTGAGCACAAAGTTCGGGTTGGGGTGGAGGTTGTTGAAATGACAAAAGTGCATGCAGACTGTCTTGTCTTTGGAGAATCTAAAACCGTTATTGTTGCTCCAGACTTGCAGCTGATTGAGGCTGGTTTGAAGCCTATTTTCAACAATAGGAAAGCTAGGGGAGGAGTAGAAGATGGTGAAGTCATAAATAATAATAATAATAATAATAAAGAACATTTGCTATTGCGCTTTTACCAGAGGATACAAAGCGCATTACAACAATAACATATACAAATTAACAAAGAAATACAGTCAACAGAATATGATGTGTATGAGCAAGCAATTGTTCAGGCAGAGTTTGAAAATAAGTATGTCTTTAGATTCTTTCTGAAAGACATCATAAACCTCTCCTTCTTGTTACAATTCAGTTTCAATTTCATGGCCAATCCATTACATGCATCTACTATCAGGGACCAATTTCACCTGTGCTCCGCATGCACAAAAGCAAAAACTTTCAATTGCTTGTATTAAAATTGCAATATTTATAATTACATTGACATTCAAATCATCCCCTGCTGACTTATCCAAACATATCCTTTTTGTATCAGTATTTTTAACTTTAAGTTTCCTTTTTGAGGCACTTACATTACCACTTTTTTCATTTGCATCACTTTGACTGAAATCCAAATCACTTGCAGCAGTGGAACTACTGTCCTCAATCAGCTGTTCATTAGTTGCAGAATCTTTTCTTTTATGACCATAAAAACCTTCTTTTCTTAGACCTGTATGGCCCATGTTTCCTTGGCATTTTAAGTTATTTATACTTCAAACCCACAGGAAAATGGAAAAATAATCATATCAGAATATATTCCAAAACAGAAATTTTAACTTTTAAAATGCATGTTATAGAAAAACAATTTATGAATGAAAATTCCAGGTGAATGAGTCATTTTTGTTTGCTTGAGTGGCCTCCAACAACACAGAGGCTAAAAATAAACATCTTGGGAACATTTCATTTCAGTGGAGGGGGTACAGGAATAACTTGACGGAGTTTAGAGTTAAGTTTTTGCCCATTTTTCTTGGGTTTCTGATACCCGTTGCCATGGCAACGGTAGGAAAACAATGTAGCTTTATTTATTTAATATGCTAATTAGGTTTACTTATAAAGCTGTAAATTTGATCAAATTGGTATCATATTAAAGTTTCAAAAAATCAAATACAATTTTTTGGTGTGTCAGGGCCAAGTGAGGGCGCTATTTAAGGGTATATGCCACCTTAAGTGATCCTCTTTATTTTAAATTGAAACTATGTGCACGACATACTGCATATGCAAATTAATTTGATAGTGTTGTGAGGCCTATTCCCATTTGGATGAATGCCTGTTTTTGTCATTGGTGGTTTTAGTTAAAATAATTTAAATTGAATAAATTAAAACATACTTTAGGTATGTGTGACATTCCTCCAACTTTCAAGGTTCTTCTTCTTACTTTTGAGCTTTTTTATTCTGTTGTATTTTTACCCAAGGCCTATACATGAAGTTACCAATCCATTCTGCACTAATACTTTGTAAAATACATCAAATCTTTTAGCTGTCATGATATGTCGAATATCGCGATATCTCTTTTCCCACAACATAAAATATACCTCTTAACACATATCGCGATACCAAAAACCAATACAAAACTAAGAAATATTTGCGCAACTAGGCTAGGCTACTTCATACGTTTTGGTACTAACGTTACGGTAGTAAATCTAAAAGTCATGTTTAGGCCATGATCCTTTCTGAATCAACTTTAAAAACGTGCAAAAATATCGTGAAAAAAAAAAAAAATTATGTTCTGTCACCCCACACTGGCTTGCTCCGATGTAAGTTTGCAAAAAGAACAAAAAATTGCCCAGAACATGCCGCTCACTTCGATGATTCATGGTCACGTTGGCTGAATTACCAAACATGTGTAGGTGATGCGTGATGAAATCTAGAACGTAATAGGCCTAGTCATGCGATCATGTCGTCTAGATGGAAATAAAATTTTTGTGTTCATCAATGCATTTATGTTTGTTTGTTTGTTTGTTTGTTTGATGAGGTCTTCACGGCACCACGACAACGAAGGTCAAATTGTGCCTGAGAGGTCAGATCATTTTGGAGGTAGTAAGGAAAGAGACCAGGGGAAGAATGAGAGAAAATCAAGAACAAAAGCCAGAAAGCTGTGATCGAGAGAGGAGGTGCATGGGTAAAACTAAAAAAAAAGTAGAGAGGGGGTGGAAGAGGAGAATTAAATATGGTTGTAGAGGGATGCATGCTGAAGGAAGGAGACTATTTTATCTGGAGGATTTTTTTGGAAGAACTCAGCAATTGAGTTGTGGGGAGCGAGAGAAGCTCTGGGAAGGTTGTACAGGGGCAAGCAAGGAGAACGTGTTGGATTGTGAGGATGCAGTGGCAATTGTTACAGAGGGGTTGGGGGAACCAATAAGGAGGTGGGAGTGAGTGAGGTGGGTGTGACCAATTCTAAGACGGGTAATATGAAGCGTTGTCGATCACGAGAAAGGTTGTTGATGGTGGATTTGATCGGGATTGTGGGCTGGATAACATGGAGTTTGTTATCAATTTGGAAGTTCCATAAGGTTTGCCAGCGGTCACGAACAAGAGAAGCGATAAGCGGTTTGATGTCAGAGAGGGTTTTGGGAAAAGGGGAAGGGAGGAGGTTAAGGGCAAGCTTAGCGGCTGTATCAGCCCTGTCATTGCCAGGGATGCCAACATGGCTGGGTATCCAGAAGAAAAGAACACTTTTCCTGCAGAGGGTGGGAGAAAAGAGTTTCCGGAGGAGGAGGTGGCAGGTGAGGTTACCCCATTTAAGATTGAGTAATGAAGTAAGAACAGCCTTTGAGTCAGAGAAAATGGCAAAGTGACTAAGAGGAGAGTACTCAATAAAGTTGAGGGCGAGGAGAATGGCCTTAGCCTCGGCTGAAAAGATGGATGAGTGGTCAGGAAGTCTGCTACTGAGGGTTATGTCTTGGATGATGGCAGCAGTAGCTGTCTTGTTGCCTTCCTTGGAGCCATCAGTATAGATGGAGGTGTAATTTGAGAGTTGGTCTTTGATTTGGTTGTGGAGATTGATGAAGAGATTAGGGTGAGTTTGAGTTTTGTTATAAGTGGAGAGGTCTAGGTGGACAGATGGAAGGGGGGTGGCCCAAGGCGGAAAAGTGGGCCAGGAATAGGTGCCGAGAGTGGCGGGGTTGATGCCAAGTTGAAAGAGGTCTGATTTAATGCGTAAGCTGAAGGGGGGCGATAAGGTTTTAGTCCTATCAAAGAGGGAGGAGAAATTGGGGTACCTAATGAGGTTGTAAACAGGGTTCTGGGTGTTGGTGAGGACTCTAAAAGCATAGGAGAGGCTAAGCTTTTTACATCTAAGTAGAAAGGGGGGTTCGTTGGCTTCAACATGAAGGCTAGTGATTGGGGAGGTCCTGTAGGCTCCTAGACAAAGTCTGAGGGCTTCATTTTGGATGGTGTTAATGTGGTTGAGGTATGAGTTGTGAGCGACGCAGTAAACAATATTGCCATAGTCAAGCTTGGCACGAATGGTGAGCCTGAAAATTTTGAGGAGAGCATAGCGGTTCGCTCCCCAAGTAGTGTTGGAGAGCAGTCGGAGGATGTTGAGGGAGCTATTGCATTTTAGTTTCAGGTTGGTGATGTGTGGCTTGTAGGTGAGCTTGGGGTCTAGAGTTAGACCAAGGAACTTTGTGTTTTCAACTTTAGGGATGCGATTCCCATTGAGCACAAAGTTCGGGTTGGGGTGGAGGTTGTTGAAATGACAAAAGTGCATGCAGACTGTCTTGTCTTTGGAGAATCTAAAACCGTTATTGTTGCTCCAGACTTGCAGCTGATTGAGGCTGGTTTGGAGCCTATTTTCAACAATAGGAAAGCTAGGGAGGAGTAGAAGATGGTGAAGTCATCCACGTAGAGGGTACGTTTGATGCTGGGGCCAAGGTCATTCCCGATGTCATTAATGCTCAGGTTGAAGAGAGTGGGGAGAGGATGCTGCCTTGGGGACCTCTTCTTGGGGTACGGCTTGGAGAGGGTGTGGCCAATACGAACTTGGAACTGCCTGGGTGAGAGGAAGTTTTGAATAAAGATGGGGAGGTGGCCTCTGAGGCCAATGGTGTGAAGTTTCCGGGTAATGCCGTATTTCCAAGTAGTGTCGAAAGCTTTCTCGAGGTCAAAAAATATGGCAATGAGGTGTTCCTTTTTTGCAAAGGATTCCCGGATAGCGGTGTCGAGCCGCTTTGGTGAGGAGAGAGGATTCTGTTGGTCTCGAGGAACCAGTTTAGTCTCTGATTAATGATCTTTTCCATAATTTTACAGAGACAGCTGTCCTCCAGATAGGGGGAAAGGAGTGTGAGGACCAAAGGTGGTTGAAGATAATGAGTAGGGTAGTGGTGGCCTTGATGGGGAGGTGTTTCAGAAACTGATAGGGGATGTTATCTGGGCCCTTGGAGGTGCAGCCAGCGTCGCTGATGGCTTGGTTTAATTCAGAAAGGGTGAGAGGGGTGTTGTAGCTTTCGGAGTTGTCAGAGGGAAAAGTGATTCTCCGGGCTTCATCGCAAGCTTTTTTGATTTTGAAAGCATTGGAGTAGTTGGTCGAGGATGAGATGTTGCTGAAAGAGGCGGCGAGGTGGTCAACGATGTCCTTTTTTGCGGTGAGAAGGTCTCCATTCCAAGAGAGATGGGAGATGGAAGATTTGCCTACTCTGCCGTGGAAGCTGTTAACCATTCTCCAAATCTTCTTAGTGGGGTGTTGGTGGTGAGAGAAGAGATAAAGTTGTTCCAAGTGTTGGTTTTACTGTCCTTGATAGTGCGTCTGGCCTTGCACGGCTGATGCGAAAGAGGTTAAGGTTATGGGTGGTCGGGTTAGTTTTAAAGTTCCTGAGGGCTCTTTTCCTGTTCTTGATGGCGGTTTTGCAGTCATCTGAGAACCAGGGTTGGGGGATGATTTGGGGGTTTGGAGGTTTTGGGAATTGAGCAGGTGGCGATGTTGATAAGGATATTACTGAAGTTAGACATGGGATCCTCATCCCGAGAAGATGGGGGGAGGTGTGAGTCACAGAGGGTTTCAAAAGGGACCAGTCAGCCTTGTCGAGGTTCCAATTGGGGTGTGCTCAGTGGGGATTTGAAGATTGGAGTGTATAAGAAGAGGGTAATGATCACTACCACAGAGGTCAGCAGTGACTCTCCAACTAAAATCAGGGAGGAGGTTAGGGAACAGATAGACAGGTCAATACAGGTGAGAGAGCCTGTGGCAGGATGAAGGTAGGTCGGGAGTTAGTGTTCAGTAAGGACAGGCTGTGCTGACGGAGAGCGTTTTCGATGAACTTGCCTCTAGGGGTGGTGGTATTAGAGCCCCACAGAGGGTTGTGAGCGTTGAAGTCACCAAGAAGGATGAAGGGGGTGGGAAGCTGAGAGATGAGGTTGTTAAGGCTGGTTGGTTGAATGTTGGTGTTGGGAGGGAGATAGATATTGCAGAGAGTGAAAGTTTTGTGGAGGGAGATAGAAATACAGATGGCCTGAAGGTCGGTGTGCACACGAACAGGGCTGTGTGGGATATCGTGTCTAACGAGAATGGAGACGCCACCACAGGCCCTGTCAGCATCCACTTGATGTTTGTGATAGCAAGCAAAGTTGTTAAGGGAGTAATGGTCGGTGGTTTTCAAGAAAGTTTCTTGTAGGCAGAAGACGACCGGGTTGAAGGTGGAGGCCAGAAGGTCGATTTCTTCAGAATTGGCCTTAAGGCTCCTAATGTTCCATTGTATGATGTTGTGGGTGTTATTGTAATTGTTTGTGGTGTATGCCATAAAGGAGGCGGGGGGTTATCTGGAGGAAGATCTGCTGGGTCTGAGTTCGCTTGTTTTTTCTTTGGATTTGTTTCTTTGGGAGCGATTGTTTTTGAAAATTGGACGAGAAGTATGATCGGTGTGTTCGTGTCGAACAATCCATACTCTCTTCAGTGTGGGTTTGGGAGGTGGGTTGTTTGTTGATTGGTTGTTTGTTGATTGGTTGTTTGTTGATTGGTTGTTTGTTGATTGGTTGTTTGTTGATTGGTTGTTTGTTGATTGGTTGTTTGTTGCTTGGTTTTTTTGGTTGGTTGTTTGTTGGTTGATTTGTTGGTTTGTTGGTTGTTTGCTTGGCTGGTTTTAGCTTGATGTATGAAGGTATTAGTGGAGTTGGTGTAGGGGCGGTAGGGGCTTTAGAGTAGGAAGGGGGTTGAGGAGAGAAGTGGTGGTGGAGGTGGTGTGGGTATTGGGTGTGATTGGGTTGTTGGAAATGGTGATGGGCTTAGGACTAGGTAAGAAGAGCCAGGTGAGGTCGGTTTGGGCATGGGAGTTAGTTTTTGTTGTGTTAGTTGTGTTTGGGGCGGAATTAGAGTTAGAGGAGACTACGTTTGAGTAGGAAGGCTTGGAGTTAAGGGAAGCGAGGAATTGTTTCCTGGCCTCAGGGTAGGTTATGTTGGGGTTAAGGGTTTTAAGTTTTGTTATTTGTTTTTCCTGAAGCCAGGTGGGACAGTCTTTCGAGAAGGAGGGATGGTTTGCTGGGTGTTTACCGTCACAATTTGTGCAGAGTGGGGTTGGTGCAGGAGGTGTTGTCATGGTCCGGGCTCGCAGTTACCACAGCACGCTTGGCTGTGGCAGGAGTTTTTCCGTGGGCCATACCTCTGACAATTATAGCAACGTAAAGGGTTAGGAATGTAAGGGGCGACCTGGATTCTCAGGTAGCCGGCAATGATGTGGGAGGGGAGAGTTGGTGTTGCGAAGGTGAGAAATATGGTGTTGGTGGGAGTTTCGGCTCCGTCTCTCTTTAGAACGAGACGCAGGCTTCGGTTACATGTTGGTTAGCTAGTTCTTCTTGGAGGTCGTCATCGGTCATGTACGCAAGATCGCGGGTGCGTATGACGCCTTTGCTGGAGTTTAGGGAACGATGGGGGGTGACTGTGATGTCGATACCAGAGTTGGATAGGGTTTTGGTGGAAAGGAGGGTGGTGGCTTGTGTGTCCCTGGTGCAGTGCACCAGGAGATCACCGGATCTAAGGGTAGAGACTTTGGGGAGGGTACCGACAAGGCCAAAGAGGGCTTTATGGATGAGGAAAGGAGAAACTTTTTTAAAGCTTTCCTGCTTGTTGGTGGCATGGATTATAAGGATTTTTGGGATTGGGGTTGCAGAATGGTCAATGATGGTAGCAGGTGGGTCACGGCTTATGTATACATAAAAGAAGTAGTGATATTAACAATGTGTCGTGAGTCAGTTTTCTTGAAAAATATCGTGAATTACCAATATATTAATATATTGCCATATTTCTCTCCACGACAATCGATATGTAATACAGCCATATCATGACAGCACTCAAATCTTTTGAACTTATTAACATGTGGTCTCTTAACTTCACTTCAAAGCTACTAAAATTGTAAAAAGCAACAAACAAAAAAACTTCAAAAAATTTCCATCTAGTTTAATTACCCATTAAAAGAGCATGAAAATCTCAGTTGCATATAGTTTTTAATGTTTGAAATTAAACATGTAGTTTTCCAGTTATGGTTGATCACTACATGAGGAATATTTGAGATACTGTAGGCAAAAAATGTGATGCAGGAGAAGGGAGTTGAAAAAATCAGAATCCTTTGGTAATTCTTTAGTTCTTTCCTTGTTTTTAGTCCTTAAATAATGATTACAAATTTATATCAAAATTTTAATGTTCCTTAATGACAAACCAATCATGAAGTGATATTAATAAGACTTGATGCTATTTTTTAACATTTTCAAAAATTCATTTTTCATTTCTGTCAATTTGGCCATTTTTAAAAACCATTTGCCAATCAATTTTAGTATTCCAGCAAACTTTGACATCAGTGACACATTACGCCCAATCCTTGCTTCAAATTTGTAGTCCTTTCACCAGCAAGAACCTCCATTTCGGCGGATATAGCTTTTGGACTCTGCTAGAAGCAATTAAGAAACCCACCACAGATAGTTGTGATTTTACGAATCAGTAATTACACTTCCAATCATCTATATGCACACAATGGAACTTATTGTGAAAAGCCAGGTATTGTAGATTTGGTTAATGCAGGACCAAGTCATGTGTGTAATGTGGGGCTAAGGACTCATTTTGACTTTTAAAAGGATGTTTTCATCAGTGAGTTATGAACACTCTGTTGAGTTTGGATGCATTGAACTGAAAATGTATAGCCAGAGTTATTGATTATAAACAGCCACTGTTTTAGAGCATACCTGGGCAAATCAAACAAACCATAGATGTACGTGAATCTATGATCTATATACACAAGTTTCAGAATTTAAACTGCAGTAATTGACATACTGTATTACAGTAAGTGCTACTGTTTTAATAAGTGCCTACCCCCAATTTTTTTTTAAATGAAAATGTTATTTATTTGATTAATTTGAAGATTTAAAATACTCAAGTTACATTCTTTGCTTATCTTGTGTCGGATACTCATAATCTTTTTGTGGTGCTAATTGTGGGGTTAGTATAGAACCAGTTCACACAATGCAGTTTACATAGCACACTGTACACGGCCCCTGTGCATGGGCGCTTATTAGGTAGAAACTTCACACCTAATAAGTGGTGCAATTCTATTTTGGTATATGTCAAATACGGTAATTTAACTGTTCATTCATGTGTCCATAGTGGACCATTCATATACTAGAGGAACCAAACCAAAGGTGTGAATATTGACCACAGAACCTTAGATACTTGTATGTCAAGTGGCTTATATTGTCTAGTACCTCAGAGTCATCTTGTTTGTTGAACTGGACTTCAATTTTTGTCATCACACTCTCATCATCATCAGTGCCATTGTCACCCTCCTCATACTCTCCTGGAGGTAAGTACACAAAACGACTTCCAAATTCCATGTTTTCGCTCCAAATTGAAATTAATCTGCAAAGAAACAAAAGTATAAAAGCTTTTCTTATCTACATTAATAATAACATTTCTATTGAAAATGGCATATTCATAGTATACATGTATATAATTCCTAATATACTGTACCCTCTCTATAATAATTTGAAAATATCCATAACAATTGTTTGGCTAATTGTTAGCCTTAATAATAATCCAACTGCAATCATCATTAATCATATGACTATTCAGGCACATGATATACCCCTCAGTGCAATATTTTATATTTTTAAGGTAAGGGAAGGCCATATTTTTAATCGGAAAAATGCATCATACATGTACACACTGGTGGCGGAGCTGGGGCACTTAGTCCCCTCAACAAAAAAAGTAGAGGGCTTAAGTCATTATCAGCCCCAAATTTTGTTAAAAAGTGTTTAAAGTTAATTATTTTTTTAAATATTGCTGCATCAAGACAGATTTGCAATCTGGTTGAAGCAAGTTGACTGCATATTTAGGCATGATTTTAACCCCAGGAATGCCTCAACTCACAGAGCTTCCAAGGCTTTGTCAGCAAAACTCATTGTTCATTTCAGCACCCCAATATATACATTTTTTTTGTTCTACTACCCCTGCATTTACACCTGGCATAAGGTAGTCTTACCTACCTTACTTTATATTTATCAGGCAATACACATTCTGCAAAATAATTCTTATTTCAGTACTGTACTGTGAGCAGTGGCTGTGCTGGACTGTCCTGAGCAGATTCTCCAGATATGAATAAGGTTCATAGGCCTATCTCACCTAAAATAAGGTTGGTTTGGTTTGTTGATGTTTAATGGCACTGCCACAGTCAGAGTCAAATATGCCAGAGTCATATATAAGCATACAATATATGGGCACACACTATTTGATTATGAATGCTTTAATACCAGTTTGATCTGATCAAACATCAGTGCATTTTACAACAATGTGAAATATTTCAGGTATTGTAGTTGATTAAACTTCCATTTTCATTTAGTCCATTTAAACAATATCATCTTCTGTGAGCGAGACATGCGTCATGTAAGTGCAATTGCATGACCCAGGATTGGTTATAATCAATGATTATGAGTGAGTAATATATTCACGCTCAATGGCATACAGAGTTATATATTCACGCTCAATGGCATACAGACTCCTGTTTGTAATTTTAATTGAATTTTAAGTCTTGGTACACATGCTCATTACAAATTAATGACCAATCACTTCTTATGATGAACCATGATTGTCCTTTGACACACTTTACTTTTGCATCATACTCTTAAAGTTTAGTTTAATGAAAATTTGTGAAATTTTGTTTGAAATCTTTGGGCACATTTTTGTTGTTGTTGGGGTGAAAATATCATCCAAGAAAACGACATGCTGAGAATGTATGATGAAACATTGGACCACCCATTTGTTACTATGCGACTGACCATTGCTGTGGCTTGGTGGCTTGAGTGTACAACTGCCACCCATGAGTTGCAAACACAATTAAACCTACATTTTCCCCCCCATCCAGCCTTCTCCCCATCCAGCCTTCTCCCCTCCAGCCTTCTCCCCTCCAGCCTTCTCCCCTCCAGCCTTCTCCCCATCCAGCCATCTCCCCATTTACCCTTTTCCCCTATCCAACCTTCTCTCCATCCAGCCTTCTCCCCATCCAGCCATCTCCCCATCCAGCCATCTCCTCATCCAAACTTCTCCCCATCCAGCTTTCTCCCCACTCAGCCTTCTCCCCACCCAACCTTCTCCCCATCCAGCCTTCTCCCCATCCTACCTTCTCCCCATCCAGCCTTCTCCCCATCCAGCCATCTCCCCACTCAGCCTTCTCCCCACCCAACCTTCTCCCCATCCAGCCTTCTCCCCATCCTACCTTCTCCCCATCCAGCCTTCTCCCCATCCAGCCATCTCCCCATCCAGCCATCTCCCCATCCATCCTTCTCCCCATCCATCCTTCTCCCCATCCAACCTTCTCCCCATCCAGCCATCTCCCCATCCAGCCATCTCCCCATCCAGCCATCTCCCCATCCAGCCATCTCCCCATCCAGCCATCACCCCATCCAGCCATCTCCCCATCTCCCCATCCAGCCATCTCCCCCATCCAGCCATCTCCCCATCCAGCCATCTCCCCATCCAGCCATCTCCCCATCCAGCCATCTCCCCATCCAGCCATCTCCCCATCCAGCCATCTCCCCATCCAGCCATCTCCCCATCCAGCCATCTCCCCACTTATCGAAAAGATTGAAAGTGTGAAACCTGGTGTTCACCCACTTTCGATTCCAAATTCAGAAACTGGCACTGCCAGCTTGGCTTTAATATGAGGTTGTTGCTGAATTCCTAATAATCATCAAACCAAACCAAACATATAGAAAAAATTTTTATGTTTTAAAGGCTTACATGTACATACAAAATATTATATAAAATATTGATTCCATCTTAACAGTTGCTCAAATTATGAAATATTGATACTTGTACCTACTGTAGCTCACTCTTACACTAACTATGAAAAGCATCTAATTTTGTGACATATATAACTGCCAATTACATAGGAAACAGGCATTAATTTTCTTTAAAGCCTGTGCTGCAAAAAGGCTTCACAATGACTTTTTCTAATTGCATAGCAACAAGCACACATTGAGAAAGGCTTTACTATCAACAAATTTCAGTGAAGAAATTGTAATAACTTTTTTAAATAATAAGATTGCAAAATAGATTTCATGAAATAATAAAAGAAATGTTAGCACTCTCCATGGCAATTTGCAGTTGTGAATAAACTTTAATTCAAATTTTCACATCAGTTGGTAAACATTGTTCTGAAATATTTGTCTATCAAACCCTTGGCAAATTTGCAATAACAGGATGTCAGAATGAGAAATTGAAAGACAGGGTAACCTGTACGTTGCTTAGTTTTCCTCTATATTTTGTAGAGGACACCCTATGAAGATAGCTAAGCAGTGGGTGATAAATGACAAGCATACTCTAACATATGAGGTGACGTCACCCAAACAACCAAGAATTTTTGAAAATATATAAGACCACTATTTTTGAGGAACTGACAAGACTGGCCACTAGGGATGTATATTTTTGTTTAATTTAGTATATGATAAACAATCCATTTTTGATGCAGTGAACACCAGCATCAGAAGGAATCAATTGACAGTAAATGACTCTTGGCTAATTTTTAAGACCCAGCTACTGTAACATCAATAATTCATTGATACCATCGAAATACACCAGATCACACTACTAAAACCCATGAACGACCATCATGATTATGCAATTAATCCACAGACAGCAGAGAGACAGGCATACACAATGTGACAGAGACTAGTAAAGGTGCATAGATACAAAATCTCAGGCCCAGCAAAAAGTGAAGGAAAAGCCTAAAATTATAGCATCCCTGGTCATGAAACTCTTACCAAAATCAAGTTAAATCAAACTATTTACATCTGATCATGAACAAATCTGATCATGAACAAATCTGATCATGAACAAATCCGATCATGAACAAATTTATCTGATCATGAACAAATTTATCTAATCATGAACAAATTTATCTGATCGTGAACAAATCTGATGATTATGAACAAATCTGATGATCATGAACAAATCTGATGATCATGAACAAATCTGATGATCATGAACAAATCTGATGATCATGAACAAATCTGATGATCATGAACAAATCTGATGATCATAAACAAATCTGATGATCATGAACAAATCTGATGATCATGAACAAATCTGATGATCATGAACAAATCTGATCATAAACAAATCTGATCATAAACAAATCTGATCATGAACAAATCTGATCATGAACAAATCTTATCATGAACAAATCTGATCATGAACAAACCTGATCATGAACAAATCTGATCATGAACAAATCTGATCATGAACAAATCTGATCATGAACAAATCTGATCATGAACAAATCTGATCATGAACAAATCTGATCATGAACAAATCTGATCATGAACAAATCTGATCATGAACAAATGTGATCACGAACAAATCTGATCATGAACAAATCTGATCATGAACAAATCTGATCATGAACAAATCTGATCATGAACAAATGTGATCACGAACAAATCTGATCATGAACAAATTTGATCATGAACAAATCTGATCATGACCAAATCCGATCATGAACAAATCCGATCATGAACAAATCCGATCATGAACAAATCTGAAAGTTGGGGTGATAGTTTGCTTGTTTGCTGAGATTTAACGGCACTGTGGCAGCCATAGTCAAATTATGCGCCAAGAGGGTATTAGAAAATTATGGTGTTAGAATAAAGAGTGTAAAGATAAGGTTTTTAGGTGAGGAATAGGGAGGGTTGAGAGGTGTGAAGGAATGATAGTGTGTGATAAATGACTAGCTTACTCTAACATATGAGGTGACGTCACCCAAACAACCAAGAACTTTTGATAATATAATGTAATGTGGTTGCATTACTCACATTAGACTAAATTTAGCCCTTATAAATAATTAATGACTTGGAATAACCTTGTCCCCTTGAACTTAGAATATTTTTGGTATTGGTGTGCAACATGCATGACCACAAAGAGTAATTAGGAATAGACAGTAGTCTGCCTGTCTCCGCCTGGTCTGGGTTTGTGGGTTGGACATGATAATAGTACTAATTTGTCCCGTTAATCATGTTATTCTTTGTATCATTATATTGTGCACTGATGATAAATAAATGTACAGAACTAGCTGCAATAGAGCAGAATTGGATTGAGATTCAGAGAGGGAGGAAGTCTCAGATCAGTCAATCATGTAGCTCAAAATATCTTCTACTTAAATCCCAATATTGCTGTGTTAGAGTATTTTCTTGAATATATGTTTCGAGACCGCCACAAAGACTCGGCGACGCTACAAAGTGGTGGCAACGGTAAAAGAAAATACAATGTGCAGTTCTGTTTTTCTTTTCGGTGGGATTTATTTGGTGAGCTCGTTCCAATGATTTTGATTTTGATTTGTATATACTTAGGTTTAAAATCTGTGAGTCCAGTAAATTGATTAAGGTTAAACTTGCTGATTCAGTTATAGTTTTAGTCTATGCAGGAGGTTAGAGGGATTGTGAGTTATGTCTCTGCCGGTTTTCTTTTGCATAAGGTAAATCTTAAATAGCAGGGGAACATCCCAACTTCCCTCTGTGTCAGTAAGTCTTGATTAAATTCACTGTGACTTTCAAGATTTTGTGATATATATTTGTATTATTGTTTGATCTAAATTAACTTAAGTTCAAAATGCCTAACGATAGTGATCCAGAGTTCAAATGCAACGCTTAACAGGCCTATTGTTATGCCAGATCCTTTCTCTGGTAATAAGGAGGAGGACTGGGGAAGTTGGATAAGCTATTTTGAAAATTGTGCTGACATCAATGGTTGGTCAGATGATGTAAAATGTAAATTCATTAGAGTAAGGCTGAGGGGTTCTGCCTTGGGGGCTTTGCAAAGTTTATCTGGCACCGACATAAGTAGTTATGCTAATTTGAAAACGGCACTCACTAACAAGTTTACGCCGGTAGAAAAATTAGCTTTGTACAAAACTGAGTTTAAGGCCAGAGTAAGGCAAAAAGGAGAGGCAATCCCAGAACTTGCTAGTAACATACAGTCATTAGCGAAACGGGCTTATCCAACAGCCCCTGCCGAACTTGTGGATGACTTATCTAAGGATCAGTTCGTAGAAGCCTTAACAGATAAAAGCCTTAGAATGAAAGTAAGGGAAGCTGATCCCTCTACTTTAGATCAAGCAATCACGAGAGCCCTGCAGATGGAGACACTGCAAGAGGCAGAATTTAGGAGGAGTGGTGGCCCAACTGCTACTGTTAGGGCAGTAGATGGCACCCCATATCAGATGAAGTTATTGGAAGAAATTATCCAGTTACTTAAAAGAGAGCCCGAACCTAAGAATGGCCGTGGGTCAAAGCAATCTAGTGCAAAACCCGATGATATAGTATGCTTCTATTGTAAGAAGAAGGGTCATATTAGGGCAAATTGTTTTAAGCTTAAGAAAAGACAGGAAGGGGCAAGGCCGGAAGGGGCACAGTCCCAGCAGGGAAACTAGAGGAGGCCGTTGCCGTGGGTCAGGCGACGACCATTGCTGAAAAGACCCTAGATTATAAGTTGAAAAATCAAATAAATATTAATAGTGTGGAATTAGATTCTGGTTTATATGTCCCTGGTTATGTCGGGAATCAGTTGGTTGATATTTTGATTGACACCGGGTCATCTGTTACACTATTAAATAGGAAATTTTGGGAACAAGTTAAATCCCCAAATCAGGAACTTTTTGATTATTCTGGGTCTTTTGTGTCGATAAATGGTGACCCGCTCAAAATTCTAGGTTTTCAAGATGTTGAAATTTGTCTTGGTGGTATCAGAACCACGCATTCAATTTTTGTGGTGGATAATATTATGCAATTGTGTTTGGTAGGAACAGATTTCTTACGCAAGCATCGTGTTAGCATAGAATTGGATCGTTGCCAGGTAAAAGCTGGTGGAGTTATAGTTCCAATTGGGTTGGGTGTTAAGCCTTTGCCACAAATATGTGATGTTTTAATTGCTGATACAGTTCAAATTGAGGGTCACCATGAAACACTCATTAAAGCATGTCTTAATAATGTTGGTCTTGATGACAATTCTGAATCATGTATTTTCCATGAAGAAGTAATTGAGGGAAATCTGGATCATTCAAACAATAATGATATTGTTATTGCAAGAGTATTGGTTAATGCTATTGACAATATAGTGCCTTTGCGGTTCATTAACCTTTCGCCTACCCCCATTACACTTTATCATGGTATGAAAGTAGGGAAGTTCTATCCATTGCTCTCTGAAGAGTTACACAGTAAAGATGGTTATGGTTACCATATACTTCAAGAGCAGGATAAATGCCTACACACTGTTAATTCTACGTCTAAATCTAAGCCAACTGAAATCAGCCAGTGTTCCACTGGGAGTAAATTGTTTGATTTAGAAGGCCTAAATATAGATTCTGAACAAAAGAAGAATTTAGTGGAGTTGTTAGACGAATTTTCAGATATTTTCTCCACTGGTCCTGACGATATTGGCAGGACCAATCGTGGTTTTACATCAAATTGACACTGGGAATGAGTCCCCTATTCGTGAGCGATCGCGCGGGCGTTTACCCTACCACCGCCGAGAGGAAGTGAAGACCCATTTGGAGAAGATGAGTACCCAGGGGGTTATCCAACCTTCCACAAGTCCGTGGGCTGCCCCTATTGTCCTTGTTGGGAAGAAAGATGGCACAACAAGATTTTGCATTGACTATCGAAGACTCAACAAAGTGACCAAGAAGGATGCCTACCCCCTCCCACGAATTGATGACACATTAGACCAGATGTCTGGAGCGACCTTGTTTTCAACTCTCGATCTTGCGAGCGGCTATTGGCAGGTGGAGCTGGACCCCTCTGCTAAGGAGAAGTCAGCATTCGTCACTTGTCATGGTCTTTACGGGTTTAATGTTATGCCTTTCGGGATGTGTAATGCCCATGCAACGTTTCAGAGGTTAATGGAGAGTGTCTTATTAGGTCTTAATTACGAATCTTGTCTTGTATATCTTGATGATGTCATTGTTTTTAGTACAAATTTTGATGATCACTTATTTCGACTTAAGGAAGTTTTCCTTAGATTGAGAAACGCAAATTTGAAATTAAAACCTTCAAAGTGTAAACTTCTGCAGAAGCAGGTAGAATATTTAGGTCATGTTATTTCAGATAAAGGAGTTATGACTGACCCTGCTAAAATTTGTAGCATTAAAAATTGGCCAACTGCGACCAATGTCAAAGAATTAAGAAGTTTTCTTGGCCTAGCAAGTTATTACAGAAGGTTTATTAAAGGTTTCTCAAAAATTGCTTCCCCCTTGAACAAATTGTTAAGCAAACAATCAAAATTTGTTTGGAGTGAAATTTGTCAAAATTCCTTTGAGAAATTGAAAGTCTGTCTTTCCACAACACCCATCTTGTCATATCCACAATTCAGACAAGCCATTTATCCTTCACACTGATGCAAGTGACTTTGGGATTGGTGCTGTGTTATCTCAAAAGGGTGATGATGGCATTGAAAGGGTCATTGGCTTTGGGAGTAGATCAATGACCAAGCCTGAAAGAAAATATAGTGTGACTAGAAAAGAGATGTTGTCATTAGTTTATTTTTGCAAATATTTCCGACATTACTTATTAGGACGTCATTTTACTGTTAGAACAGATCATGGTGCTTTGAAGTGGTTACAAAGTTTTAAAGAACCAGAAGGTCAAGTTGCCAGATGGTTAGAACAATTAGCCGAGTTTGATTTTGTTGTAGAGCATCGTAACACGTCATAAAGCTGGTTACCACCTTCTGGCCAGAACACATTTGTCATTTCGAGAGTGTCAAGCAAAATCAAGTCAAATTGGTCTCCGAATTATTCCAGTGATGATTTAAGGAATTACAATTAGCAGACCCTGCATTGAAAGTTATTATTGAGTAGCTTGAAAAGTTCACTGAACAACCTTTAAATTCAGAAGTTCAGGGTGCTTCCAAAGTTGTGAAGAATTTATGGTCCCAGTGGGAAAGACTTGTTTTGAGAGATGGAGTTTTATACAGGAAATGGTTTTCTGACCAGAACAATAGTTTATGGTTTCAACTTGTGGTTCCATCAGCTATGATTAATGAAATTCTTTTAAATTACCATGACACTCAAACTTCAGGTCATTTAGGAGTGACTAAAACAATTAAGAAAATTAGGGAAAGATTTTATTGGTATGGTCTCAGGTGTGATGTGGAAGATCACTGTAGGTCATGTGAAGAATGTTCAAAAGGAAAGGACCACTTAAAAATGCTAAAGCTCCTTTGAAAACAAGTAAAGTTGGTTATCCTTTTGAAAGAGTGGCTATTGATATAATGGGACCCATGCCCAAAACTGATAATGATAATCGTTACATTGTTGTAATTGTTGACTATTTTACGAAATGGGCTGAAGCTTTCCCTATGCCAAATCAAAATGCATCGACTATTGCTCAAATTCTTGTGGATAATTTTATTTGTCGATATGGTGCACCAGATTATATTCATACAGACCAAGGAAGAAATTTTGAGTCCGAGCTTTTTACAGATATTTGTAAACTTTTTGATATTCAAAAGACAAGGACTACCCCATACCATCCACAGTCAGATGGGTTGGTTCAGAGAGCGAATAGAACAATTAAAGCTATGCTGTCAATGTTTATTTCTGACAATCAAAAAGATTGGGATGTAATTTTGCCTAAAGTAATGTGTGCTTATAGGTCTAGTGTACAAGAAACTACAAATTATACTCCATACTATCTCATGTTTGGAAGAGAAGTTCAATTACCTGCTGACATAATGTTCAATAGGTGTAAACAGGATCCTAAAACTCCTAGTGAATATGTTTCTGAGTTGAAACAGAACTTTGAAAATACTTATGAGAAAGTCAGAGAGAATATGAAATTTAAACAAAGAGGCAAAAAGAATTTTATGATAAGAAACAACATGGTCAACCGTATGTTGTTGGTGATTTCGTGTGGCTTCATGTGCCTCATGTTCGAAAAGGTATTTCGGCAAAACTTGCTTCGCCTTGGAAAGGACCATATAGAGTAGTAAAGAAATTATCTGACTTGGTTTATAGAATTCAACATGTAAATAACAAAAGAAACGTCAGGTTGTTCATTTCAACAGACTTAAAAAGTGTTTTTCAAAATCAGTTGAAAAAAGTGTTGAAAATTCTCAGAGATCTCCTGATGAAGTTGAATCAGGACCACCTACAAATTCTGAGCAAAGTTCTGATTCAACAGCAATTTATTGGCAAGAAAATTTGGATGATTATCCTTTTGTTAATACTCAATCTATGCAAAATGAGACAGAGAGTTCTGATTCTTCCTTAAGAAGGTCTTTAAGACAAAAAAACCTCCAGTATGGATGGAAGATTTTGTGGCTGAGTAAATTATTTGATGATTACTTTGTTTATATCATTATGTTTGTGTGATACGTAGTTTTAGAAAATAACAATCTTACTTATTAGTTTGTTACGTACAATTTCGTTTGATGTTAATCAAAAAAAAGAAATCAATTGACATTTTGGGATAATTCTGTGTAGTGTTTGGAAACCACAATAACTTTACTAGGTGTATTATACTTTGTACTCTAATTGTGGCTAACTTTGTCAAGTTTTAACCTGATTAATTGACAACCTGTCATGGTTGACAACAGAAGCAAAGAGACTTGCTTTTCTTGGGGAGGGATGAATGTAATGTGGTTGCATTACTCACATTAGACTAAATTTAGCCCTTATAAATAATTAATGACTTGAAATAACCTTGTCCCCTTGAACTTAAAGTATTTTTGGTATTGGTGTGCAACATGCATGACCACAAAGAGTAATTAGGAATAGACAGTAGTCTGCCTGTCTCCGCCTGGTCTGGGTTTGTGGGTTGGACATGATAATAGTACTAATTTGTCCCATTAATCATGTTATTCTTTGTATCATTATATTGTGCATTGATGATAAACAAATGTATAGAACTAGCTGCAATAGAGCAGAATTGGATTGAGATTCAGAGAGGGAGGAAGTCTCAGATCAGTCAATCATGTAGCTCAAAATATATTCTACTTAAATCCCAATATTGCTGTGTTATAGTATTTTCTTGAATATGTGTTTCGAGACCGCCACAAAGACTCGGCGACGCTACAATAAGACCACTATTTTTGAGTAACTGACAAGACTGGCCACTAGGGATGTACAGAGAGAGAGGGGGGGGGAGGGGGGAGAGGGGGAGGGAGAAAGGAGGTAACAATAAACCAGAACCAAAATTTTTGTGGTTACGATGCGTTTTTATTTTTATAAGCTGATTGATTTGCAAAATTTGTATTAACTTTCATGTCATTGCATAACATGAAATATTTGTTCAATTATATTTATTCATAAGCCTGCCACACAAACCAAGCAGATCAATACAAATGTTGACAACATTAGCATTTGCACAATGATTAAGAACATTATCATAGCAAGTATGATGTAAAAAGGTTGCTCATTTATTCTATTCCAAACAATTTCAGTAAGCTGTTAGCTGTGTCTTCTCATTAAAATTCATGACATCACTACAACAACATAAGAACATATGTATAGACCATAACCCATTTGTATACGACATATACTCCGATATACCGTTTATGAGACACAGTATGGTGTTCACATCATTTAGCATTTTCACATTAAGCCACGCCTACAATGCATATTAATGACATTTCTTGATAACATAAGCATGTAAACAATAACCAACAATATTATAATGCCCAATATGATGCAACACGAACATTATACCACTTTTTCAAATATTTCACTTGAAGTACAGTGCTTCACTTACTAATATGCATGAAATCACCACCACAAACATTAGGGCACATCTGCAGACCATGAGCTATTTGTGTACCACACATGACGTGAATCCAGTTCCTAGTTTTGGGATACCATTTTACAAAATCATGTTAAGCCCCGCCCACTACCATATTAGTGGCAGTCAACGTCTTTATACAATGAACACGTAGACACTAGCTGACTTCATTATTATAACAAATATGCAACAAAACAGACATGTGACTGTCAAAACAGAGTATTTCAAGATTTTTATATTAAGCCCAGCCCACTCATTAATATGCATGGCATCACCATCAAAAAACATTAGGGCAAATCTACACACCATAGGGTATCTGTGTTTTAAACATTGTATGAATCCAGTTCACTGTTCTTGAGATTAGGGTTCTAGCTACAGTGGGCGATGCTGGGCGGGCCCGCCCACGACTCGCAATTCCCGCCCACCACTCGGCTCTAAGATTCACTCTTCTGCTCAGCACTCAAAAGTTCAATTCGGTTAAATAATTAAGTATTTAAACAGATCTCCTTTTAATCTCGCTCTATTTATGTCATCCGCTGATTTACACGCATAACATAACATACATTACTCACATTAATATCCGATCAAAACAACTGAACTATAGGAATTTAACGCAACTGAATGTAATGTTCATACTGCATTATCATAAAATTACCCATACACAAGCTCTTAGCATAAACGTACGTACACGCACACAGTTCAGGTTCATGTTTTAATCCTTGTGAATCACTGCTTGCAGCTTGCCAAGTCAGTCACTTGCCATACAAACAAACTTGAACAAAGTAAAAATTACACCCCTAAAGGCCCAAGGCGTGCTTATAGACCGGTCCAAATGTAAGTAACCAATCACAATTGTTATAAACCCCATATTCACTTAACAATATAACGGACTGATCGATATTCTATTGATTTGTGGGGGATTTTATATTGATAAAAGTTGTTGCATAGTTCATAGGAACATGTGCCGCTTGGCTTTCGTCGAACAATACTGGGACGAAAATAAAAGCGGTAAAAAGTTTGGGCAAGATGAATAAGAATGGGAATTGAGAGAAGAGTTTCCGGCATATGTTTGTACTTTTTCTTGGAGGGAGGGGGGGGGGAAGGGGGAGGGCACTTTGACAGTTGAATATCCATTGCATTCTAAATATCCAATGTGCATACAAAATATTTTGTAAATCCTTCTACCATTCCGATTAAAAAAAAAAAAAAAAAAAAAACTTTTTTATTGACAATTTGTCAATAGAAGTGGACTAAATTTGAACAGTTCTTCATGGGAAGGGGGTCTAAGAGGTCACCTTGGATTATCACTGGAGCCCAGCACTCAAACTTGTCTAGCTAGAACCCTGCTTGAAATACCATGTTTACAAACTCTTGTCAGTAAAATCATAATATATATTAAGCCTCATCCACTATGCATATTAATGAAATTCAAATTGTTTACATCATGAACATGTACACACCAGCTAACATAATTATACCACATATGAAACAAAACAGACATGTGGTTGTTGAAATAAGAAAATTTCTTAATTTTTTACATTAAGCTCTTCCACTCATTAATATGCATGACATCGATCAACAAAATTAATAGGGCACATCTGCCAACCATGGGCTACATGTGTACTACATATGCCATTAATCCAATCTGACATTCTGGAGATTTTGTGTTTATAAGCTCTATTTGGCAAAACCACATTAAGCCCTGCCCACTATGCATATTAATGAGATTTCACATTTTTTATACCCTGAGCATGTGGACACTAGCTAACAACATTATTATACTAAATATGAAACAAAACAGACAAACATGAACGTTTCAAAACAAATTCATTAAGCCCCTCCCAGTCATTAATATGCATGACATCAACACCAAAAACAATAGTGGACATCTTCGGACCATGGGCTATCTGTGTACCACATATGACATAAATCCAATGTACCGTTCTTGAGATATATGTTTACAACAAATCTGGTTAATAAAATACCAAAATTATCTTTTTTTTTTTTAAAGGGAACGGGAAAAATTGCAGAGAATTTTCCCTCAGCAAATATCAATTTAACTTGTAACATTAATTGCAACACTGTACAAAAGAATGCCGACAATCTCACTCAAAACCGCATCATTCTTTTCCTCACTAACTGATCAGGTGATCATTCTGCTGTACCAAATGCAAATCCAAAACCTATGGTGACTCCATTGCAGGCCACCAGGGTGTTGGTGACGAGGAGGATGCATATCCATTTGCGGGGTAAATGCAGTGTGACCTCAAACACCAGGGTGCAGGAAAATAGGAGATCTCGAATTATTGCGGGAGAGGGGTGGGGGGGATGATGACATTGAATGTGATCAATACGTACATGCTATCTGATCCCCTCGCATAGTCTTTTTAAGAAAAAATGAGGACAAATTTGCTGACTGAAATTAATTTTTCAGAAATTTTGTGTTCCTTTTCTAAACGAAAAGAGGCTGAAAATGATTACTTTTCAAAAAATTTGCATTTAGAAGAAATTATAGTAGATCTTTATTCCGAAATATTAGAAGAAGGGTGATTAACGTGTCAAAGAGTTACAAATCAAGAGATTTCTACCTAGTTTTCATGTACAGATGTATGTCTTGATAAATATTCAAGTGATCTTTGAAGCCATTTAATACCCCGTATATTAATGAAACCCCAGACCTTCCAGGGGCTTCCTCCCCTGGACCCCCATCAAGGCTTCACCCCTGGATCTTACCAGGGGCCCATTAGTGGGCCCCTGGACCCCATGCTGCAAAGCAATGGCGGCGTAATTAAATAGGTACCAAATTTTGTCGTCAAAATTTCCTTCACACCTCCTAATCACAACTACCCCAGTACGCTCCTGAACTCACAGTGTAAAAGTGTGATGTCATACATGCAGATCCAAGAATATTTTGGTATATGGACGTATAGGGGCAACATTGGATAATATGCTTTACTGCCATCGGAGCTATAACATTTTAGCGAGGGTAATATGTTTTATATTGTTTGAGGAAGAAAATAAGATAATACTTACAAAGCACAATTATATAATCTTAACATTTCTTGATGTTTTATTTATAAATTGTTTTCGCACACAGTTAATGTTGTCAATGAAAAATCAACCTACAGTTTAGTGGAACATCCTAAAACTTATTTGCGGGACTTGAATAATTAATCATTAACATGCGGTGACTAAGAAAATGGCGACCAATAAATGAATATCATAAATTTTTCATCCTGTTGTGGCGCTAAATAGGTAAAGAGTAAGGAAAAGGTTTTTGGAAAAATGTATTATTTAGACTACTTGATATAAAGATATCCAAAAAGAAAGTTAGTTTTCAATCATCAATTTTCTACAAGGTGTGAATTAAAAAAAAGAAAAAAAGGAATTGTACCTAATTCCTAATCTATATAACAGCCCTCGTATGGCAATCCCAATGTCAACCCATACTAAGGGATGTGTATACCTATAGGCCTAAAGCGTTTTTTGACTGTATAGCAGCCATGTAACATTTTGTGGCTTAGTTATTAGTCATATCTATATTTTCATATAGAAATGGGTTAAAGTTAAAGAAATTACGGCCAAACAATGATGGTAGGAAAAATTAAAAATGATGGTAGCCTAAATGATTCTATAACTAAGTAAGATAGTAGTGGATATAGGCTGAGTATAGCGTATTGTAATTTATCTTTCTTGACAAAACTCTTTAGTCCAACTCTACAAGGCATTTGTAGACCTCATCTAGAATTTTCAAACTGTGTCTGGCACCCATCAAAGAAAAAATAGCATAGCGTTGATCAAAAATATTCAAAGGAGAGCCACCAAACTTATCCCACGTTTGCATAATCTGCCATATCCTAACAGGCTTAATAATCTGAAACTACCAACATTAAATTACAGAAGAGCAAGAGGTAATATGATTGAAGTATATAGATGGTCCCACATATATATGATACAAGAGTTGCAAATTTATTACCTATTCGTAATAAAACTAGAACAAGAGGTTCTAAAAACAAGAATTTTTTCAATCACGTTTATTCACCAGCATTCGACATAATTTTGTTCTCCAATTGGATTTGCAAGTTATGAAGTAATTTACCTAAGGAGATCGTGGAAGTATGCAATCTAAATTTGTTTAAGAACAGGCTGGATAAGCACTGTTGTAATCGGGCTTTTTCCTTTCACTTCAACTTAGCTCTTAGCTGACAAAATGTCACGAATTACTTGACACTTCTAGGTCTGGAATCTCAGGCTAGCCTTTCGTCCAGGAAACATCAGGCCTACTAGCCTATGTAGCCCAAGTAGGTACTAACGTCGGATGTTATCTGACTAAATCTGTCGATAGGAATAGGTTAGCCAATTTTGTCATGAATACTGTCAGCTGTTGTGGATCGTTAGTGACATGAAAGTTTGAAACTTGCGAAAGGAGAAAATAAATATTGAAGAAAAAATCAAAACACACAACAAAATAAGTTTTAACATACCACCGAAAAATGAAAACAAGACACTGCTGAGTCTGCATGTACTTTATCGTTTACGACTGCAACCTTGCCTGTTGTTAGAGCATGAAGTTAAAAATGAATGGGTTCGATTGGCCACAACACTTCAAACTTTACTTGCAAGAACACACCTTAAGGATGTTCGAATTTCAGTGTATCATATCACACAGTCCACGATGATGTAATTTCTAATTTAAGATCTGATAGTCTGCATCATGATTGGTTAATTTACTTTTCTTAAATTAACTCAATGAGATCGTCCACGCAGGAAATAAGAGTGTTTCAGCTGACGTCATGAAATCACGTGACTTTGCTTACAATGTCTTTTTATCGGGCGAGAACGATCGTCTGCTGTACACTTATTTAGACTTAAAAACGCTTGTATGTTGTTATATAAGATATTTTTTGTAAGATAATTATGCCGGAATCATGCTGTGCCGTTTATTGAACTAAGTAATAGACGTGTGCTGGGGAATAAAAAGACGTTTTCTCGATTTCCATCTAATCCTGATCGACGTTCGAAATGGGTTTCTGCTGTACGACGCAATCTTCGGTATAGGATTTGCAGTGAGCACTTAGTATGACAGTTTTGTAGACTTTGTCTGCGTATAACGAACAATCAGATGGCGTTTACGTAAAAGTTACTCTTCGTGAATATATAAAACGTTAGGAAGAAATGAGGTAAAATTGACGCCGCGAGAAAAAACAATAGAATTCGCTGAACTGGTAGGTAGGTTAGCAGGCAGTATGTTTGTGTACAAGTGATGTGACTGAGCTGTGTAAAGACGCGTGAAACGCAACGGCGCTTTCCTGGCAAAATGGCTTTTAAATGAGTTAGAGTCACGTGATGAAATCCCTTTGTTGGGAATTGCAATTTCCTGACCACGCAACAGGAAGGAAGTTTACAGGTTAACACTAAACAGGCAAAGTCCATATGGCAAATAGCGACCCCCGAGAGTTGGTTACCTATTCCTTATTCGGTTACTTATTCAAGTGTGAAGTTGGTTACTTATTCCTTATTCGGTTCCTTATTCAAAGTTGGTTAATTTATTGTTACTTATTCGGTAATGTGTTGTGTGCAAGGTCATGAAGTCCATTGTTAAGAATGTTGTAGTGTTGTACTAGATCATTTACTGGTCAATGTTTTGTTGAATTTGTCCCAGCATGGGTTCTTAGCTAAGAGGTCTTGTGTTTCTAATTTATTGGAATTTCTTTATGATGTTACTAAACTAGTTGATTCTGGTCATAATGTGGATGTTATCTATTTAAACTTCCAAAAAGCATTTGATAAGGTTCCGTTAGGCAGGCTTATGTTGAAAACAAGAGCGCTTGGTGTGGAGGGAAAGTGAGCCAGTTGGCTAAATTCTTGGTTAATCGACAGGTCACAAAGAGTTGTTGTTAATGGTAAAGTATTTCCATGAAAGAAGGTTACAAATGGTGTTCCTCAGGGTACTGTATTGGGTCCGCTTCTTTTGCTGATGTCACTTAGCTGTCATTCTTCACTGTTACTTACTGATCTGGATAAGTTAGTTTCTTGGTCCCAAACGTGGCAAAAGTCATTCAATGTTGATAAATGCAAAGTTTTTCATTTTTGTCAAAGCAACTTGGCTTTTGATTGCTGCATGAATGGTTCAAATCTTGGTTGTGTTGATCAAGAAAGGGATCTAGGTGTTGTCATTACTAGCAATCTGAAGCCTTTTAAACAGTGTGCTTTAGCAGCTGCAAGGGCAAATGGGATGCTTGCTTTGATTATAATATTTTTTGTTTTCTTGGTAGAGAGGTTGTTCTTAATTTGTATAAGCAATTAGTCAGGCCTCGCTTTGAGTATGCTATTCAGGCTTGGTGTCCCTTTTATGAGAAGGATCAGCTTATTTTGGAGCAGGTCCAGCGAAGAGCCGCTAGACTTATTCCCGAAGTAAGGAATCTCTCTTATGATATCTAGGTTGCAAATTCTTGGTTTGACCACCCTTGAGTTGAGAAGAGTACGTGTCGATATGCTTCAGGTTTTTAAATTCCTATCTGGTAGTGATGCTTTGACTTCCTGTAATTTCTTGCATGTTTTACTTAATCCTCATGTGACACGCGTGGTAACAGTTTGAAGTTGACCAAAGACTTCTCACGGATAGATATTCAGTGTTTTAGCTTTTCGCAAAGAGTTGTTAATGAGTGGAATGGTTTGCTTGAGTGGGTAATTAGCGTCAATTCTGTTCACAATTTCAAAGTCAACATTGATAATTTCTTTATCAACTGAGTCTTTGATTTTTTTTTTTGTGTGTGTGGTAGTGGTGGTGGTTATTTTATATCATATCAAGCTATACTGCTGTGCTACATGCTTTGAAAATACGACAGTTTGAAAGTGTCACTCCCCCCCCCCCCCGCCCACCCCCACCTCTCGATTTCAAATCTCTTCTGCAGTCTCTGTTTGGATGCAAACATCGGATAATAGCCATAAACATCTGAAACGAATTACGAAGAAAGTCTCTTTGTCTGTTTGTATATCGCTTTGAGGCGTATATTATTTTGTGATACTATAAGTTCATTTAGCCACACATATCGAGCGCATCCAACGATATCCATGTAACTGCGAAGACCTTCGTAATTTGTCCAAGATAAAAATGGCCACATCCACAGTTTCTTCATAATTCGTTTCATAGGTCTATGGCTTACAATTATCCGATGTTTTGCAGCCAAATAATACAGGATTTCTTTCTGATCCCTATCCATCTCGGGAATGTATGTATTGTATAACGTTACACAAGTGCTTACGTCTGTACGTACGTACGTAATATCATTACGTACGTACTTATTATTATCACTTACGTACGTGATATTATTACGTACGTACTTATTATCATCACGTACGTAAGTGATATTACTACGTACGTACGTGATATCATTACATGTGTCCATATACGCACGTATTATCATCACGTACGTACGTGATACTGTATTGCGTACGTACGTTATATTATTAAGTACGTAATATTATCACGTATACGTACTTATTAAAGTTATTTTTACAATGTTCCTTTAAAGCTTCATGTAAATCTTTGTGATTACCGAAGTTATAGTGGCGTATGGAATATATACACAGATATATATATATATATATATATATATATATATATATATATATATATATATATATATATATATATATATATATATATATATATATATATATATATATATGTATATATATATACATTTTAAGAGGTCGTACATCTCATCATTTATATATATACATATATATATATACACACATACATACATATATTTATATATATACATATATATATATATATATGTATATATATATATTATATATATATATATATATATATATATATGTATATATATATATGTATATATATATATATATATATATATATATATATATATGTATATATATATATGAATATGTATATATATGTATATATGTAAACTTCATTTAGTTCTTTAAAATCGAACACAGTTTTGTCTTTTTTAGCAAAAATGAAGTACATTAATGTTACTACAGGAAGCCTGATTAAAACATGCAACTTTCAGACTTTGTAAGATAAGATTAAGAAGAAATTCAACGTTATCTAATGTTAGGCGTTTGCTGACTTTTAAAGTTAGACCTGTGCTTAGATCGTAAGAATTGATTTTAATTTTGTGGTTTTGACGCGAAATTAGGCTTCTAAAATAGAATAACAGTTGTTTTTGAGTGAAATAGGTATGGTTTTCAATAAGTCAAAAAGCATTTTAGAGGCAAAATTTTCCTTGAATCAATCACCGAGAATCTAGTTTATTTGTTTATGTTTCCCACTAACGTGCTGTGCTGCGTTGTACGAAATGGTTGTTTGTACCGCGCCGCGCTTTGCCTACCAAAATCTAATTGCCTCACAAATTCGATCATCGCCTCACAAATGCGACCACGAAATTCGATCATCGCCTCACAAATTCGATCATCGCCTCACAAATTCGATCATCGCCTCACAAATTCGATCATCGCCTCACAAATTCGATCATCGCCTCACAAATTCGATCATCGCCTCACAAATTCGATCATCGCCTCACAAATTCGATCATCGCCTCACAAATTCGATCATCGCCTCACAAATTCGATCATCGCCTCACAAATTCGATCATCGCCTCACAAATTCGATCATCGCCTCACAAATTCGATCATCGCCTCACAAATTCGATCATCGCCTCACAAATTCGATCATCGCCTCACAAATTCGATCATCGCCTCACAAATTCGATCATCGCCTCACAAATTCGATCATCGCCTCACAAATTCGATCATCGCCTCACAAATTCGATCATCGCCTCACAAATTCGATCATCGCCTCACAAATTCGATCATCGCCTCACAAATTCGATCATCGCCTCACAAATTCGATCATCGCCTCACAAATTCGATCATCGCCTCACAAATTCGATCATCGCCTCACAAATTCGATCATCGCCTCACAAATTCGATCATCGCCTCACAAATTCGATCATCGCCTCACAAATTCGATCATCGCCTCACAAATTCGATCATCGCCTCACAAATTCGATCATCGCCTCACAAATTCGATCATCGCCTCACAAATTCGATCATCGCCTCACAAATTCGATCATCGCCTCACAAATTCGATCATCGCCTCACAAATTCGATCATCGCCTCACAAATTCGATCATCTACTCACAAATTCGATCATCGCCTCACAAATTCGATCATCGCCTCACAAATTCGATCATCGCCTCACAAATTCGATCATCGCCTCACAAATTCGATCATCGCCTCACAAATTCGATCATCGCCTCACAAATTCGATCATCGCCTCACAAATTCGATCATCGCCTCACAAATTCGATCATCGCCTCACAAATTCGATCATCGCCTCACAAATTCGATCATCGCCTCACAAATTCGATCATCGCCTCACAAATTCGATCATCGCCTCACAAATTCGATCATCGCCTCACAAATTCGATCATCGCCTCACAAATTCGATCATCGCCTCACAAATTCGATCATCGCCTCACAAATTCGATCATCGCCTCACAAATTCGATCATCGCCTCACAAATTCGATCATCGCCTCACAAATTCGATCATCGCCTCACAAATTCGATCATCGCCTCACAAATTCGACCGCCTAATTATTTTCAACTAGTTTTTGCCCACTTGGCGTTCCATAAAATCTGGTTTGTTTACAAAATTGCCGCCGGATGACGTCTTTTGCATTTGGTGGATATATTTTTAAAATGTAAAACATTAGCTCACGACGTCGACGTTCTTCCACCTTCACTGGCTTCAGTGTGACTCACCGTACCGTCGGCGTCAGCCTATCAACTCTGCTATCTAGGCCTACAAAAACCAGAATGTCTTGAATGGTTAGTAATATTCTGCTTCAACCTTTTCACCATTTACTAAATAACTAAATTATCATGGGAGCAAAATGTTAGTTGAAACATTTTTCTTGGGGACCTGGCCTAACGTTTAGCCCACAGGTGTTCCTAGCGTTATAGCGACCTATATACTAGTACAGTAGTAATAGTATATAGGGCCTAGGCCCCTATATATAATTTTTATATCAAATATTAAAAAGAAAGGTAGGACGGTTTCTAACGCGACTTTCAACCTGTATATGAATATCTGATATTCCTTTTTTTTGACCACTCGGGAATCTAAATTACACTTTTTGACTCTACTCACATTTGCTGGAGACTCCCTTCTTCGTGTATAAGTTAATAGCCATGGTATTTGTTAAGTTTTTTTCTCGATTAGATGTACAAATGATGAATTTTCCACCAAAAAACCGTCAAGACAGTCTATCCGCCCAACAATTTGCTGCAAAGTAAAGAGACGTTGAAGATGACGTAATTGAAGTGCTGTTTTTTTCATGACGTCATCGCAATGTTTCTTTAGTTTGCAGCAAATTGTTGGCGGATAGACTGTCTTGAGGATAATGGGGTAGAAAATTCATTGTTTGTACATCTATTAGGGAAAAAACTAACAAATACCGTGGCTTGTACACAAAGAAGGGAGTCTCCAGCAAATGTGAGTAGAGTCAAAAAGTGTAATTAAGATTCGTGAGTGGTCAAGAAAAAAGTAATTTTCATATACGGTTCGAAAGTCGCGTTAGAAAGAGTCCTACCTTTCTTTATATATATATATATATATATATATATATATATATATATATATATATACATATATATATATATATATATATATATACTAGTAAGCATATAGATTGCAATAACGCTAGGAACACCTGTGGTTTAGCCTAGGCCTACCACAGGTGTACCTAGCGTTAATATGGCAGCCTATTCACTTGGTTGAAAATGTGACCTGAGGTCATCAGACCACATAGCAGCCGCGCGCATTTGCCACACATAGGATTGAAAACAAAGGGATCAGCTGTGTTTGTTTACATGCCATATGTACCGCACACAGTAAATGCATACGGACTTGCCCACGTGTATCACGCAAAGCTTTCTTTTCACTCCAGCAAATGACGTCATCTCCCGGATGTGACTTGGTTGGAAATGTGACCTGAGGTCATCAGACTGCATAGCAACTGCGCGCATTCACCCTGCATTGGAGTAAAAACAAAGCGATCAGCTGTTTGTTTACATGCCATACGTTCCGCACACAGTGAATGCATACGGACTTGCCCACGTGTATCGCACAGATTTGTTTTCACTCCAGCAAATGACGTCATCTCCAGGATGTGACGTGGCACCAACCAAGTGAATGTACTTATTACATATGATGGTATATATAAAAAGGTAGGTCACTTCCTACTTCGCCTTTTGAACCGTATATGAAAGTTCCTTTTTTTTTGACCATTCGCAAATCTTAATTACATTTTTACAGTACTGAAGTGCTGCTTCTTCATGACGTCATCGCAACATTTCTTTGGTTTGCTGCAAATTGTTGGGTATTTACACTATCATGACTGTAATGGGGTAGAAAATTCATTGTTTGTACATCTCATCGAAAAAATATAACATATACTGTGGCTTACAGTTACACATACATGTACAGTATAAACAAAGAAGGGAGTCTTCAGCAAATGTGAGTTAAGTAAAAAAATGTAATTAAGATTCGCGAGTGGTCAAAAAAGGAATTTTCATATATGGTTCAAAAGTTGTGGTAGGAGGTGACCTACCTTGTTATATAGGTTGCCATAATGCTAGAAACATTTGTGGGCTATACTAGCAGAGGGCTACCTGAAATAAAAATCCATAGAGGCACTTAGTATTATACACATCTCTCAGTACGGGTTGACATTGGGTTGTTATGAAATTGAGTATTCGGTCATCTGGGCATTTTCAACATCCGAGGCTCTTTGTTGGTGATTAGGGTTGTTACAGATTAGGTGCATTTCCTATTGTTTTTTTAAATTCACACGTAGAAAACTGATGAATGAAAAATAACTTACTTTTTGGATATTCTTTTATCAGTTAGTCTTAATAATACACTTTTCCAAAAACATTTCTTAATCTTTACCTATTTAGCACCACGACGGGATAAAATTATCCTATTTGATGTTTTGGTCGCCATCTTTCTAAGTCACTACATGTTTGTGATCAACTATTCAAATGTCTGCAAATAAGTTTTAGGATGTTCTAATAAACTGCAGATTGATTATTCGCTGACAACATTTTTTTGGTTCATATGATTTCATTTAATAGTTTTAGTATAAAAACTGTGTGCGAAAACAAATAAACAAAACACTTAAGAAATGTTTAGATTTTATAATTGTACTTTATAAGTATTATCTTAATTTTTTCCTCAAATAATCTAAAACATATTACCTTTGCTAAAATGTTATAGCCCTGTTAGCAGTGTTTTGAACTTTGACCATACTTTGAAAAGCTTGTCAGACAATTTTTACCGAATGAAAAGTAGCCCAGTAAATACTTTCCTGAAAGTAACTAAAATCACCGTAAACACAGTTTTGAAGATTCAGATGGGCTTCAAACATCATAAATAAACATTGTGGGCAAAGAAGAAAAAAAAGGTAAAAATGGTTTTGTTTTCACAAAAATATTAAAACTGAGATTTGTCTATGTTTTATTTAACACATGGCTTAAAACAAGGCAAGGATTTAGGGACTCTCTTTCTACCTCCATGATTAAAGTTGCATCACCCAAAGAAAATATATGAGCTAGATCTATATTTAATTGATTTAACTTCAAACTAAGAAAAAGAAAACTACCTGCTGCATGGGCTATTTGAAATACCAACAAGCATATGAATCCCGACCTTGCAAGATACCCAATGAAGCAGTCAATTTATCTCTCACCCAAGCAGTGTTGTTTATCTGGCTGTCATCTCAAGAACAAATACATTACCTCTTCTGATAGCTGGTTAAAACAAGCAGTAATGTTTTCAAAAAAATTAAAAAATGAAACAAACAAAAAGTGTCTGCTATGACTTTTGGACACAAAAATCATTGTTGTAAGGCAAATAACTGATGTTACTCTGTTCAGCTTCTATGGTGTCTTCTCAATCTTCTATGGTGTACTGTATCAAATGCATTTTGTAGATCTAAGTAAACCACGTCTCCCGGTACCTATTCCTTTGTGGATATACTCAGTGAGCTCATTCCAATATAACAGTAAATTCAAAACAAAGACATGACTTTGTTTTCCTAAATCCATGTTGTGTTTTACTGATCAAACTGTTATTTTCAAGAAAATCTACTATGACATCTCTCAATAGACTTCCCATTATTTTTCCAGGCACTGATGTTAAATTGCCTGGCCTGTACAGTAGTTTGATACTTCTGAATGTGGTCCTTTTTTATACAAAGGTGTTATATTTGCACATTTCCATTCCTTAAATATTTTTGTTCTTTGTAGGGATTTCTAGAATATCATTGTAAGAGGTTTAACTTTCTCTTTCACTAAGGCTTTAATATAATCTGCTTTAATTTCATCTAGACCTAAAGCTTTTTCTTGCTTTAACTTTATAATCTTTGCCATTACCATGTCTTTTGTTATAGCAAATGTTTCTAATCTGTTCTCTTCATCTCCTTTATAAATTGGTACTGCCATTGGTATATTTGCTTCCTCTTTTGCGAACACCTTTTTCAAAAATTCATTCCATACCTCTGCTGTCTCTATGTCTGATATTATGGTATTTCCATCCTTGTCTACTATTGGTCCCACTTAAATGTTGATGTTTGTTTAGATCTCATATATGAATAAAAAGTGTTGGGGTCTTCCTTCATTTTGTTTGCTAGTAACAACTCAAAAGTTTTCTTAGCTAACTTTATCTGCTCTTTACTACTTCCCTTTGCAGTTCTTTGAAATAATCCCAATTATCCACTTCTTTAGTCATTTCATATCTTCTCTATGACATGCCTTCCTCTTCTTTTAAATCAACTTCTTTGTTTTCTCTGTGATCCATTTTGGGTGCTTATAATTTTGAATTATCCTCTGTGGAACATACTTGTCAATCTGATCATTATATATCTGCATCCAAACTCCCCACAATTCACTGCAGACATTTCCCTGTTTTCGTCCCAATTAACATGCTCATTCTCTACTTTCATTATTACCCAATCAGCTCTTTTCCAGTCCAACACACCATCTTTCTTCCCCTCATTGCATCCTCTGTTTAAAATGCAGTTCCAAACTATACAATTGTGATCACTACCTCCAAATTCCAACGTTAGTTGTTATGCACATCCCTCAGTACGTTTGGCATTGGGATTGCAGTACGAGGGTTGTTATAGCTGGTATACAATTCCTATCTTTTTGAGAATTCACACGTTGTAGAAAATTGATGATTGAAAATTTAGTCTAAATAATACATTTTTCCCAAAAAAAATATTCCTATTCCTAGCCTAAATCTTTACCTATTTGGCACCATAATGGGATGAATATCTCCAATTCATGTTTTACTGGCCATTTTTCTTAATCACAGCACGTTTGTGATCAACTATTGAAACCTCAGCAAATAAATTTTAGGATGTTCCACTGCAGGTTGATTTTTCGCTGACAAAATTATTTTTGTTCATATGATTTTATTAAATAATTTAAAAAAAAACTGTGTGCAAATCAAATGAATAAAACATCAAGAAATGTTTAGATAATATAATTAGTCTGGAAGCTAAGGGCCTAAAAATGGCGATTGATCCCATTTTTGCACACCACACCTTTTCAACTTTTTTGGATTCAGGCATGTCTGGGGATCATGAATCACTTTCACTTTGCTAGACCTCTCAGTAGGGTAGCTGGGCCCCAAAATGAGGTTTTTCTAAGTAAACATCATTTAGAGTATAAATAGGCTTGAGGTAGGGGCCAAAATTTAACTTGGAAGATAGCATTGGAAGGAATCAATTTTAGATCATTTATTTATATCAAGGTATGTATGTGGATAATGTATCAGTTTTCATACCTCTCAATGTATGAAATGAGCCCTCAAATGGGAGGGGGGGGGTGTCAATTTTGATGAAGTATGTCATAAAATAGAATATGAAGTGAACTATTGTGCAGAAATTTAAATTTGTCGGGAAGTCATTCGAGGTGATAACATTTTCCTTATTGAGACAGTTTAAGTATCATAAATCATATATCTAGCCCTCTTGGGATAATAGCTTAACATACATATATACATACAGGAAGCATTTAATGCACTACTTGTGACAAGCTCATAGTGCTTACAATGAAACTTAAAATATCTTAAAGCAAATATGATTGGTAAACAGAATAATCATGGGAATAAATCAGCTTTGACAGATTTCTTGAAATTTTGGGTGGAGGAAGATTGACTAATAAATTCAGGAAGTTTATTTCAATCCCTGAAAGTAGACACAGTAAAAGACCTACTGTATCACCAGCTTGAGAACAAGCTCGTGGATACTGTACATGAAGATAGTCTGCGCTGGATCTCAAGGGCCTATTTGGCTGGTAAAATTGAAGACAGTTACGAAGAAAATCAGGAGACATATTATTGAGTGACTTATAGACGTACAGGAGAAGTTTGAAAATGATGCATTGCTGTATTGGATGTCAAGGGGGTTAATGCATTATGCATGATACATTCTGTTGCATGAAATACAATAAAGCCAATATACATTGTCTTTGGACCAAGGATCTAAACGGGCTTATACTTCTGTGTCCTACAGTTTCACACCTTGATTTCATGATACATGTATGTATGTGGATCATGACTCTTTTTGGTAGACTTCCCAGGCGAGTAGTTAAGCCCTCAAATGGGGTTTCTTTGTAGTTGATTAGCTGAGCCCTGAATGGGGAACGTTAACTAAAGCATCATCTCATGTAGATAGGTGTGTACTAAGTCTTAAACTATGATTGTAACATTAGAGGAAAACAACTGGGTTGGATTTTAGCAGAGTACCTGAACCCCCGAATGGGCGATGTTTTAATAAAATGTCACACAGTGTAAAAATTTGCTTCAAATGGCCATTTATTTCAGTATAACGACATTTCGCCAGATTCTCTGGAATCTGTATTGTTAATTCTCCCTAATAAGAAACATGACTTTAAGAAACACTAAAAAATATTTTGCCATACATAATCTGCTATTACTATAATCAAAGCTTTGATTTAAACTGTCACTGAGGTCACAAAACATTTTGTATCAGTGGCCTTTGATTGAAAACAAGTAACAAATTCTGCCTTTCGATTCAGTATGTTCATGTACTTACAAACAAATACCAAAAACTGGTTAAAAATTTGCATAAGTAAAATGATAATGATAAAAAGGTCAAGAAAATATGCTAACATATCCAAATCCTGTATCCGAAAGGCTGGCTACACCCCTGGTATTATATCACAACATATCTATAATTATGTAAACAAATTAGCAGCATATACATCTACATGCCTGTTTACTTGCTGCTGGAAGTTGTGATAGGAACTGCTGGAATACTTGATCTGCCATAACACCAACATTAAATAGTATCTGAAATCATGGATATTTTCTGTTGTCCCTTCAGATTTTTACAGAAATTCTATAAAGACAGAACCTCGTCATCTGTAGCTTCATCATTTGCATCTGACAGAGTAGTGTATATATTCTTCTGCAGCGTTTACAACCAGTGGAACACTCATGTCCATGCCTCCATCATGAACATTGTCTTGTTCCACATCCCATCTTGCAGTTGCACCTCACCACCTCCAACCGATCAGCTGAGGCTGGCCCTTTGTTGGTTAGCAACGAGAGCAGCTTTCTATCATACCACCCTCAGTTCTCTGGCTTAAATGAGTGGAGGTCCCCCTTGGCGGCCTCCTGAGGACAATGAAGTTTCTTTGAAGAGATGGCAGCAGGTTTGACCCAGGTACCCCCATAGAGGATGGCTTTTTCGGGTGTCTGGAGACATTTACAAGAGTGTGTAGAAATCACATTGGGGTCCTGGGTACTTTGGACAATCCGGGAGGGTTATCATTGGAGTTCACCTCCCCACCCAGTCCCAGTGAGGGAGTCTTCCATCCGACTTTCACACCAAAATCAACACCCAAATGGCTCCTCTGAGAAGAAATCTTGACCCAAGAAAAATTGCAAATGGATGCTTATCTTAAATCTGCAGCTCTAGAACAAGTTTATTAGGCTAAAACACTCCAAAGTGGAGACCCGTTATTCGATTTATAGATCTTTATCTTTACATCCCAATCCACTGGGACCATAGGTGCTTTCTGGCGTTCCTCTTCGAGGACCAAAATAACACCTTAAGAGCCCTGCCATTCGGTCTCTTCACGGCTTCCAGTTTCTTCATGAGGGTGACAAGTGTTTGCTGCATCCCTAAGGAAAAATGCCATCATGATTCTTATGTACATGTACCTTAACGACTGGGTAATAGTGGGTGGCAGATGACCCGGCCTTCAACATTATTCACCGTTCAGGCTAGAGTGGTCTTTCATCAGAAGTCAGACCCAGCACAGTACTCTGACTCCTCACTTACTTGGGGGTGGTTTTAGACATTCCCTGGCCGATCAGAGAATGGCATTTAGCCGTCCAGGTTGGGCAGACTTGATTTTGGGAAATCCAGTGTCACACGTGAGAGCGTGGCTGGTGTCCCTGGGGTATCTAGTGCGCCTTGTTTCGCATGAGGGATTTACAGTTTCATGCCATTGACAAGGAATTTCTCTACCCGTCCCACTTTTCCAGTCAGTCATCCCATCCATTGACCTTTCCATTGGTCTAATGGCCTGTATTTTCTGCCCTTATTCTTCCATAACTTTGGTGACGGACGCCGGCTAGGGAGCAAACCTCAACTAAGGTCAAGTGGAGCTAGTGGCAGATCAATATGTTGCAGCACTTAAGCGCATTAGTGACATACAAATCCAAGTTGATTCGTTCAGACAACAAAACGGTAGTCACCTACATCAATCACCAATGGGAACCAGGTCCAAGAACCTGTGGTTCCTCACTATACTGTTGGAGTGTGTTGCATGGCCCATAAGGTAAACCTATACAAGGCTCTCACCTGCTCAGGGAACCCAACACGATAGTGAACCTCCTATCATGCCTCAAAGGTAGATTGGTCCTCCTGGTGGTAGAGACACAAAGCCTCTTACAACAGCAACAGTCTGAAAGGTGGACGTGTTTATGATACAGTGAACCTCATTGGGGGTTATGTGCTCCTCCATCCATTGTCAGGTCATTTCAATTGCTCCCAACAGGACAGGCCAAGCATAATTCCCAACCCTATTGTGGCTGGTACAAGGTTTCTTGTATGAGTTACCTTGTGGAATGACCTGCTGGCAATTCCAGAAACAGGACCATTACACCCCAGTCCATAGTAACTACTTTTGACTGTGTGGCCTCCCTCCAGACATCTTTCGTTGAGAAGAGTCTTTTGCACGAGGCTTTCGAAATGGCAGCCCACTGCAAGCGCAAGGCTACACATAGGATGTATTTTGTGAGACTCGTTCATTTGAAGACTTACAATTCCGGGCTAGCACCACCATGGCCCCATGTGACGTGCGGCTGGTGCTAGAAACACTGGCTAAACCACTATTTCAAGCGATTGCTACCTGTGCTATCAAAGAGCTCTTCATCTAGCCTTTTTCTTGGCTGCAGCCTCCAGGAGCTGTGGGATTGCCATTCATGCCCTATCTCGCATGGAGGGTCACATATGGTTTGAGTCCGGACCCTCCCATTTGGGGGCTAAAATTACAGAAAGAAAAATAATTATTTCCATTTTTAAAGTCATTTTATCTGGCCGTGATAGTCAATAGCAACTTTGGCAACTAGCAAATAATGAATTAATATGATTAAAGTGTACACCTGATTGACTATATTAATTTAATTTCAGTACTGACCATTCACAATGTCCTAAATCCCAGGTAACTAAAATACATAAATATAGTGGTAAAATAAAAGCAACTGTTATCTGTTGTGGATTACAACTTACTGCGAAAGGGGAAAAACAGCAGGTTGGCTTATAAAATGGCAGTCATATTTTGGATTATGCAAATTACACAATGTTCCACTCGTAGGATGATGGTAGACTTTTTCTGACATTCTGTGGACCTTTTTAGAGCAGTTTAATGGTAAAATAAAATAAATTGTTATCTGTTGTGGATTACAAGAACCACTAGTAGTGAAAAAACAGCAAATTGGCTTATAAGAAATAGTGGCCATTTTTAATTTATGCAAATGAGGCAATGTTTCACATGTAGGATTTTGGTAGACTTTTTTCTGTCATTCTGTGGACCTTTCTTGGGCAGTTTGCAATTTGTGGTGGGTTAGGCCCCATTTTGACTTGTAATGCCTGAACTACTATTTTACGTATTGGCTTTACTGTGCTTTATGCAACAACATGTTTCGTGCATAATGTACTAATCCATTTCGGGGGTTCAGCTACTCTTCCATGAGGGCTAGATGTTCGATTTATGACACTTAAAGTATTTTAATAAGGAATTTAAGTGTAATCACCTCGAATGACTACGTGACAAATTTAAATTTCTGGCCTTTAGTTAACTTCATATTCTATTTTATGACATACTACATCAAAACTGACCCCCATTTAAAGGCTAAATATGAGATATCATCCACACACATATCTCGGTCTAAGAAAATAATCTAGAATTGATTTCTTCCAATGCTACCTTCAAGTCAAATTTTGGTTTCTACTTCAAGCTTATTTATACTCTAAATGATGTTTGCTTAGAATTAAAAAAAAAACATTTTGGGGCCCAGCTACCCTATTGAGAGGACTAGCAAAGTGATTCATGACCCTCAGGCATGCCTTAACCCCAAAATGTTGAAAAGTTTGGTGCACAAAAATGGGATCAACCAACCCCATAGCTCACGGACTAAATTGTTTTTTTTAGGTATTTTCTTAATTTATTTTCCTCAAATAATCTAAAACATATTACCCCTGCTAATATGTTACAGCCCCAATAGCAATGTTTTGAACTTTGACCATACTTTGGAGAGCTCGTCAGACGATTTTTACGAAAAGAAAAGTAGTCCAGTAAATGCTTCGTTAAAAATAACTAAAATCACTGAAAAAACAAGTTTTTGAAGACAAGGATGGGTTTCAAGCACCATGAATAGGCATTGTGGGCGGAAAAAAAGGCAAAATGGTTTCGTTTTTATAACGATCTTAAAACTGAGATTTTTCTATGTTTTTAGCACAGTGCTTAAAACAGCACAGCAAGGTATAAGCTTTTGTAGCACCCTCAGACGGCCAGCCTTCACTACCGGCAACCATACTAATATGGCTGGCATCAGTCTGACGGTACTACGGGGAGTACTAGTTAAAGCCTAGGCCCTAACGCTAGTGTTACCTCAAAAAAGCTCATAGGCATACTCACTGGTACTACACACAGGCGTTCCCAATGTTAGCAGGCTTCTAGTGCTAGAACTATTCCCTAGCCTAATAATAACAACAAGGTGGGACACTTCTTTGGCAATCTTTTTGGTGAGAGGAGCTCTGGGCACTGGATATATGTAGCATGGATTTGGGCATGAACGCACAAACAACACACTGAAGCAAAAGTTAACAGGCTACAATACAAGTACAACACGTCCCAACAACTTAATTTGAGATATAAAAACTTTCTCATTTTTGACTAAAAATTCAAGTATACATTAATTCCTTGGTAAGTAATCCATTAGACCTACCTACCAGACTGTAAAGGTTTTTTCTTGTGCGGGGAACGCAAAAACGATTATCTAGGGGACTGCAAAGTTGAATAGTGAATATGCGTGGAAATTTTTATGCTTTCACAAAAAATTGTGTGCAGAAATTTTTTAGAAGATTAACAATAAATTTAAATGAATTTTACCTGTTAGGTTTCTGATGGTCGAACTAGACATAAAGCCTCATCACCCATCTTGTTGTGATGTCTGAATTTGTTGTATCGATAGAACGAATGACACACTTCCAGTAGAGATAGTGGCGTTCTTCGAAAACTAAAACCTGTTCCTTAAATGCTGACCATTAGCCATTATGCAACTGTTGAATTAGTTGTTGGAAGACTGATAATGGAAGTGGTAAGCTGGATTGTATGTAAATTTGTAGCAGTTACATTACGTTACGCAGTGACGTTATTTACATTACTACAGTGCAGTCTAAATTTGAATCCAGTATCATTAGGAATTCCGAATAAGGAATATATGGGTTCTGATTGACAACCTCATAAACTTGAAGTGAAGCATAGTTGACATAGTTGTCCGTTGTTGCAGATCAAGCGAGGTACTATTTTGCATGGGGAATGTCTCGCAAATGGCAAAATTTTATGCGTGGATTTGGAGACAACTAGGAAATTGCACGAACAGAAAATAGCTCTTTTTTTGGGGGGCACGGGGAACATCCGTGCAGGCCTAAATTTATAGTCTGGCGTACCTAGGAAATTTATGATACTTGATAGCCCATGCACCTCCAAGGGCCCATATAACATCCCCTACCAGTTCCTGAAACACCTCATCAAGGCCACCACTATCTGGAGGACAGCTATTGTCATCCCTGTCCTTAAACCAGGGGCCCCATCGCCCTCACCTGCTGTCTCTGAAAAATTATGGAAAGGATCTTTAACCAGGGACTTAACTGGTTCTTTGAGACCAAGAGAATCCTCTCCCCTCACCAAAGCAGTTCCGGAAACGGTACTGGACCACTTAATTACGCTCTCGGCACCGCTATCCGGGAATCCTTTGCAAAAAAGAAACACCTCATTGCCATCTTTTTCGACCTCGAGAAAGCTTTTGACACTTTTGTAAATATGGCATTACCCGCAAACTTCACACCATCGGCCTCAGAGACCATCTCCCCATCTTTATTCAAAACTTCCTCTCACCCAGGCAGTTCCAAGTTCGTATTGGCCACACCCTCTCCAACCCCTACACCCAAGAAGAGGGTATCCCCCAGGGCAGCATCCCCCACTCTCTTCAACCTGAGCATTAACGACATCACGGACAATCTCGGCCCAACATCAAACGTGGACGACTCTACCATCTTCTACTCCTCCCCTAGCTCTCCTATTGTTGAAAATAAGCTTGAAATCAGCCTCAACCAGCTGCAAGTCTAGAGCAACAATAACGGTTTTAAATTCTCCAAAGACAAGACAGTCTGCATGCACTTTTGTCATTTCAACAACCTCCACCCCTACCAGAATTTTGTGCTCAATGGGAATAGCATCCCTAAAGTTGAACACACAAAGTTCCTGGGTCTAAATCTTGACCCCAAGCTCACCTACAAGCAACACATCACCAACCTGAAAATAAAATGCAACAGCTCCCTCAACATCCTCCAACTCCTCTCCAACACCACTTGGGGAGCGAACCGCTTTGCTCTCCTCAAAATTTTCAGGCTCACCATTCGTGCCAAGCTTGACTATGGCAATATTGTCTACTGTGTCGCTCACAACTGATACCTCAACACCATCCAAAATGAAGCCCTCAGGCTTTGTCTAGGTGCCTACAGGACCTCCCCAATCACCAGCCTTCATGTTGAAGCCAACGAACCCCCTTTCTACTTGGATGTAGAAAGCTTAGCCTCTCCCATGCTTTTAGAGTCCTCACCAACACCCAGAACCCTGTTTACAACCTCATTAGGTACCCCAATTTCTCCATCCTTTTTGATAGGAATAAAACCCTATCCCCTCCCTTCAGCTTACGCATTAAATCAGACCTGTCCATCTCGGCATCAACCTCGCCACTCTGGCACCTACTCCTGGCCACTTTTCCTCCTTGGGCCACCCCCTCCCTTCTGTTCCACCTAGACCTCTCCACTCATCACAAAACTCAAACCCACCCTAACCTCTTCATCACTCTACACAACCAAATCAAAGACCAGCTCTCAAATTACACCTCCATCTATACTGATGGCTCAAGGAAGGCAACAAGACAGCTGCTGCTGCCGTCATCCAAGACATCACCCTCAGTAGCAGACTTCCCGACTACTTATCCATCTTTTCAGCCGAGGCAAAAGCCATTCTCCTTGCCCTCAACTTTATTGAGTACTCTCCGCTCAGCCACTTTGCCATTTTCTCCAACTCAAAGGCTGTTCTAACTTCTTTACTTAATCCTAAATGGGATAATCTCACATGCCACCTCCTCCTCAGGAAACTCCTTTCTCCCACCCTCTGCAGGAAAAGTATTCTCTTCTTCTGGATTCCCAGCCATTTTGGCATCCCAGTTAATGACAGGGCTGATGCAGCCGCTAAGCTTGCCTTCAACCTGCCCCTTTTCCCAAAACCCTCTCTGACATCAAACAGCTTATCGCTTCCCTTGTTCGTGACCGCTGGCAAACCTCATGGAACTCCCAAATTGATAACAAACTCCATGTCATCCAGCCCACAATTTCGATCAAATCCACCATCAACAACCTCTCTCGTATCGACAACGTTCATATTACTCGTCTTAGAAATGGTCACACCCACCTCACTCACTCCCACCTCTTTATTGGCTCCCCCCAACCCCTCTGTAACAATTGCCACTGCACCCTCACAATCCATCACGTTCTCCTTGCTTGCCCCCTGTACAACCCTCTTAGAGCTTCCCTCACTCCCCACAACTCAATTGCTGAGTTCTTCCAGAAAAATCTTCTGATCAAATTATCTCTTTCCTTTATGCTTTCCTCTACAACCATATTTAATTCTCCTCTTCCACTCCCTCTCTACTTTGTTTTTGTTTTTGTTTCACTCATGCAACTCCTCTCTTGATCACAGCTTTCTGACTTTTGTTCTTGAATTTTCTCATTCTCCCCGTTTCTTTTCCTTCCTACTTCTAGAATGATCTGACCTCTCAGGCACAATTTGACCCTCGTTGTCGTGGTGCCGTTAAGCCCTCATCAAGTTAAACAAACTGCTGATAGAAAAGTTGATGCACAATTGGCTTCAGGACTTTCCCTTATCAAATTTCAAAATGAATTAGGTCTAAAGATAAATGTAATATTAATGTATGTCAAGCTATTAAATTTTGAATGGCTGGCATCAGTATGAGGGCACTCCACGGAGTATGAAAAGCTTTGTATTCAGAGCTGCAGTCAACTGATATGAATAAGTAAAAATTTGTAAAATTTAGCATGCAATAAACTCTTGAAAATCTTAAATCTTCCCTGCCAAAGTTCCAACTTTTAGTTTCTTTTCTATATTTACCAAATCTTACATTTTAATATAAAACATTTCTGAGCATAAACATTTCATTAATTCTTAATTTATTCACTAATATTGTGGCTTTAATATTTTTGTTCTATAGGTAAATGGTGAATATCATGCAGCTTCAGTGAACAAAGGAAAAATTGATTACATTGCCATTTAATCGGTTTTCAGTGAGCCTTTTTAACAGTTAGCCAATGTGCTTGACTTGACTAGTGAAGGGCCTATGCTATGCTAGTTGGGCATGTCTTAGTATTGTCGCTGGTTTTATTCATTTAAGACTACTCTTTATTGACAAAATGGAAGAGATTGACAAACCAACTTTCTCCTGGAATACTCTTCCAAGTCATGTTCTCATCAAGATATTCTTTTACATGGATTTGGCAAGTAGACACTCTGCCTCCCTTACCTGTACCTCATGGTGTGTTTGTTTTAGAAGCGCAGCATTGTGGAAACAATTTTCTTTCAAGTTTTTTACAACTTACAACGAACATCAGATTTCATCACAGTTTCGCTGTTTGGAGCAGAATGTCAACTCACTTAAATCAGTGTCTATTTTCGTCAATCCACAAAAATCAAGAAATTGTGAAAACTGTTGTCGTGTGGTCACAAGTCTCGCCAGGTGTAAAGAAAGAAGCCTTGAAAAATTGTCCATAATCTTTACAAATGATCCCCCCTTGTTTTTTAGAGGTGATGGATTCTTGTCCAGTCTCGCAGAGTTGTTTGGCCCACCTGGACCTGACGTCACGTTCAAATGTACTTTACGAGAGATTGATTTCAGCAAAATGGCAGTGACGTATGATGACAAACTGCTAAATCTTCTCTCATCCAATCACACATCTATAGAAAATCTGGATATTCAAAATAAGTCTTTGAACTGTCAAGTGACTCCAATGTGCATGGCAAAGCTTATTCGTAGTTGCAGGCGTTTGAAGACACTGCGCATATTCTATAAATCATTGTCCAATGATGTGTTTGCTGCCTTGTGTGAGAAAGGAAGAGAACCTTTAAAACATTTGTCATTATCATGTAGAATGGAAGAGAAATACCACAACCCCATATCAATGGAAAAATGGAAAGATCTTGTTGAAAGTAACCCTGGATTGGGGGTTGAAATGCATTTTGACCATTCAATAGACAGACACCGAATTCAATCCATTCTTAATCCTAGTATTCCAGTTGTCCAATTGAGGATGTGCATGATGATTGAACTTGATTATGAAATATCATTGGTGGATTCCTACTTTCACAACACTCTGGAAAAGTTGACCATCAACACAAAACATACACAAGAATTTGAAGACGCCCTTCTCAACTTAGTGTCCCGATCACCGAATCTGAAAGAATTGCATTGCTACTGTGCTTTAACTGAAAGTGTAATTCGACGTATACAGGAATTCAATCCAAATTTAGAAAATTCCACTCTTGAAGTGGAGGAGATAGAGCAGGAAACCATCCCTCCTGTCATTCTGTTACCAGGACGATTTGCTCGAATCGATACTATGAAGCAACTGGGAATGTTTGACAGAAAATGACATCAGTGAGGAGTAGGAACACGGAATCTTGTCAAAATGGTTTTGTGAGGGCAGGGAGTGTCGACAACAGCAGAAGAGCACTAGTATTCGGGCATCTGATTATTTTGTACAAAAATTTTGCAAGGATTCGTGCATGCTTGATACCATCTTTTTGCCTATATATAAGCACGATACATTTATTTTCAAACTTTGAAAATAGCTTTTCTACAATGTTTCCATCAATTTACAACAATTTCCTGCACAATTATTGAAGCAAAGGTAGAGATTTAAGCCTCTAAGTATGACCAATTTTAAAACTACTGTAGCTGTTATGGTAAACTATTAAAAACAGTTTGTTTTCACCCATAAACCAGTTGTTAGGGTTGTTGCTACAAGTCACAACCTCACAAGTAAAAAAACATAGAAAAAAAACTTAAAAACTAAAAGTATTTTTCCCCTTTTCAAAATTCAGCTGATCTGTTCAGATTTCATACTCTTTCAACCAATATACAGTAGAAATTGCTACATGTTCTGATGTTTATATACCTTTAAGTTGATTTTATTACAACACAGGTTCAAACTTCAATGCATTATTTCTTGTTATTTGTTTTTGATGTAATCAAATCTCTAAAACATACCCCAGGACATACATATTAACCCTACATAAATGGAAAACACCGGCCGAGCTTTAGGGGCGCAACCAAAATACATCAGAATGGGGAGGGGGTACTCTCTTGTGTAAGTAAGAAACTTCACCATGGCCCCTACCACATAATTGATATATTGCAGTCATTTGACATACTACCTTAAAAATAACACAAACATTTGGGCGAATTTGGCATGTACTTCTGCATTCTATTCTCAGACAATCTTGTACAGAAATTGTTGGAGCACCACACACTTCACACTATCTTTTAGCAGCGGCACTGGACAAAAACCAGGTCATATTCGTAGGTCCAACCATATTTCAATTTACACTGTTAACATTTATGGGAGAAAGCTGCTTCAATTTTGCAAAACTACTTCTTTAAAAATTTTGAATGGGTTGGTTGGTAAAGAAAGTGGTATAGGGAGCTTCACATGTACAAAATACATTGGAAGCAGTGTAGTTGATTATATTATCTCATCAGACAATCTTATTTCAAATACAGGATCATCGGATTTACAAGTACTTTATAGATGTGAATCCGATCACATGCCTCTTGCTTTGTCATTTAACAGTTTAGCACAAGTAGAGAGCTCACATTCCCATGGCTTTATACACAGCTACTCTAAAATCAGATTTACCAATCATGTTCAATTGAACTTTAACATGTTTAATGACGTATCAAGTAAACATAGTTTTTTTGTCTGATTATGATGCTATGTTAATACGAAAAGATTTTGATGGAAGTTTAATTGGATCAAATCTGTGGGGTTTAAGTTGTGCTCTAGTAAGATCAAAGATGGTAATCAAAAAGATCAAAATTCTTATGTCTGTAATGAATGGTTTGACAAAGAATGTGTTCAAATGAAGGCTACAGTTCATAAAGCTCTTCGTAGGTATAGAAACTATCCATGGACCGAAAGCAAAGCTAAGTACATACGTTCAAGAAATCATTATAATGATGTTATTCGTAACAAAAAGAATGGTTATAAAAACATAATAAGGAGGGATTTGGTTACGGATGCTTGTACAAACAATGTGAAATTCTGGAATTTCTTTAAAATCAGAAGTAATTTCAATACTAATACAATTACTGCTCATGATTGGCTGCAGTATTTCAGAGCTATATTTAATCATAGTTCTAGCAGCGATCCTGCTGATTTTTTATCAAGCAACAAACATGACAGATAGTGATATTGATTTAGATCTATTGAATGATGTTATTAATATAGATTAAATTAAACATTGTATGCATGACCTGAAGAACTCTAAAGCACCTGGTATGGATGGGATACCCAATGAGTTCTTTAAAGCTCTGCCAGGGCAGATCATTGAAATAATCGTTAAACTCTTTAATGTAATTTTTGAAAATCATTTACCCAGATTCCTGGGATATAGGTTTGATCTGTTCCATTTTAAAGAAGGCTTAGTATCAAAGATCCCGCAAATTACAGGCCGGTTACTCTATTGTCTTCTTTAAGCAAAGTATTTGCTTCAGTTCTCTCTAATCGACTTGAAGAATGGTGTGATAACAATGATATAATCTCAAGAGTACAAGCAGGTTTTCGTAAAAGTTACTCGGCTATTGATAATTACAAACTCCTTAAGTAAACCGAGAGATAAATTGTGTGCTATTTTTGGTTTGCATGCAAAGCATTTATGCGAACCTATGTAATGGCGATTATGTCCGGCCGTCCACAGATTTGTCCTGAGATTTCCTCACAAATGTTAAAGTTTTGTGAGAATTCCTCAGAATTTCCTTATAAAATGTTAAAGTTTTTCAGAGGTACTTATACTAGGATTAAAGACTAGTTCCTTAGAAAGTCTACAATACATTTGGTATTTTCTTAGAAGATAACTGTAAAATGATATAATTTTTCAATATTCTTCAGAGATCCTCAAGTCTCTCTTGTACACTTGAGATTTGAAATCCTTAAAATTCTTCAAAATGTTTGGGCACCAAACAGTTATATCAGGCATGATTTTTTAAACTCCACCTTCATTATTGTGCTCATTTGCATAAAGTTACTACAGTGTATGACCTGACCAGACTTTTTTTATTTAGCATGCTTAGTCAGGGAGTGTGACAAGATGTGATTGCATATAAACATAGGGAGGGATGCCATGTGGGACATGGATAGGGGCCATGAGGGACATATGATATAATATTTACCATGTTGTATACACCTAGGGCTATATCAGGCATAATTATTTGACTCCACCTTTTTTTCTTATTCAACAAGTCATTTGCATATAAGTTATTATATGAACTGACACTTTAATACATAGTATGCTCAATCAGGGACTGTGATAGCTAGGATGAGACTTCTTATGGAGCCTGTGGGATGTCATGTGAGACATAGGGTGGGATGACATGTGGGACATGGGGTGGGATACCATATGGGACATGGGGTGGGATGCCATGTGAAACGGTGGAATGCCACGTAGGATATGTGGTGGAATGCCATGCAGGACATAGGGTGGATTGCCATGGGATGGAATGTCATGTGGGACATGGGATGTCATGTGGGACATGGCGTCCCACCCCATTTCAAATAGCATGCTCAATCAGTGACTGTGATAGCTAGGATGAGACTTCTTATGGAGCCTATGGGATGTCATGTGGGACATGGGGTGGGATGCCATGTGGGACATGGGGTGGGATGCCATGTGGGACATGGGGTGGGTTGCCATGTGGGACATGGGGTGGGATGCCATGTGGAACAGGTAGAATGCCATGTGGGACATGATGGGATGCCACAAGTAACACAGAGTGTGACATAGGTTGTGATGCCATGTGTGACATAAGGTAGGATGCCATGTGTGACATAGGGTAGGAGGCTATGTGGGACATAGGGTGGGAGGCCATGGGAACATGGGATGTGATGCCATGTGGTACATAAAGTAGGATGTCATTGGGAAGGATACCATGCAGGACACAGGAAGGGATGCCCTGTGGGACATAGGGAGGGATGTCATGTGGCACATATGGTTGGATTAATGTGGGGCACATGTAGGATGGGATTCATGTGGGTCATAGCATGGGAGGCCATGTGGGACATATGGTGGAATGCCATGTGGGACATATGGTGGAATATGCCATGTGGGACATATGGTGGAATGCCATGTGAGACACTGTGTGGTGGAATGCCATGTGGGAGATATGGTGGAATGCCCTGTGGGACATATGATGGAATGCCATGTGGGACATGGGATGTCATGTGGGACATGGGGTGGGATGCCATGTGGGAGATATGGTGGAATGCCATGTGGGACATGGGGTGGAATGCCATGTGGGAGATATGGTGGAATGCCATGTGGGACATGGGATGGGGTGTCGTGTGGGACATGGGGTAGGATGCCATGTGGGATATGGGGTGGGATGCCATGTGGGACATTGGGTGGGATGCCATGTGGGTCATAGGATGGGATGCCCTGTGGGACATATGATGGAATGCCATGTGGGACATGGGATGTCATGTGGGACATGGGATGTCATGTGGCACATGGGGTGGGATGCCATGTGGGAGATATGGTGGAATGCCATGTGGGACATGGGATGTCGTGTGGGACATGGGGTAATAATAATAATAGCTGGTGCTTATAAACCGCCTTTAACTTAGAAGAATATCAAAGCACTGTACAATACAATAAAAATGCAAGAGAATAAACAAAAAAACTTAAAATTTATAAGTTACAAAGTACCGAACATTAAAATTGAAATTCATATCTAAAATGGAATGCAAATTTAAAATGGAAATGCAGATTTAAAAAACATTTATGTAGAAATAGGTGTAAAATAGTAAAAATGATTATGGTATATATAGAATACAAAAATATAGATCTACGGTCATTGTGTAAAAAGAAAAGTCTTAAGTTTGGATTTAAAGACAATTATTGAAGAAGCAATTTTAACATGCAAAGGATGACATGTGGGATGCCATGGGACATGGGGTGGGATGCCATGTGGGACATGGAGTGGGATGCCATGTGGGACATGGGGTGGGATGCCATGTGGGACATGGGGTGGGATGCCATGTGGGACATAGGATGCCATGTGGGACATAGGATGCCATGTGGGACTTAAGTGTGAGATGCCATTTTTAAAATTGGCCAAATCCTATGATATGGGTGTCAATTTGCATGAGCATGCGAACCATGACGGTATTTACCGTTCTAGTTGTAGACTTTAGAGGAGCATTTGATAGTATTAACCATGAGATACTTTTTCATAAGTTGAAGAATAGATACAAGATTGATGGCAAGTTTCTTAACATATTACATAACATGTACAGCAATGTAAAAACCTGCATAAAATTGGGCAACTTATTTACAGATTTTTTGCTTGTCTTAAAGGTGTTCGACAGGGCTATGTTTTATCTCCCATACTTTTTTCACTTTTTGTTAATGATATTGAAGGACCATTTACGAGGTGAATATTACAAAGGGGTAAAAGTTGGAAATGAAGAATTTTTTTGCTTACTGTATGCCGATGACGTAGTCATTTTTTCTGAGAATTCCTACGTGCTGCAAAAACTTATTGATAGCCTTTGTTCTTATTGTTAGAAAAATCAATCAGTGATTAATGATAAGAAGACCAAAATAATGGTCTTCAGAAAAGGAGGTAGACTTGCCAAAGCTGATAGATTCTCTCTGAATGGCGCAAAACTTGAAATGGTAAAAAATGATAAGTTCTTGGGAGTTCCTTTTCTTGCCTGGGTGGATAGACTGCTGCTCAAAAGGATGTTGCTGATAAGGCCCGTAAGGCTACTTTCTCGGGTAAAACCAATATCACAAAAGCTGGTCACCTTCCATGCTATCAATGTATGTTACTTTTTGATAAGAAAAAATTTTGCTGATTCTGATGTATGGCTCTGAATTATGGGGACCACAAACCAGCTCTGAGATTGAAAATGTTTATGACCATTTTTGTAAATTCACCCTAAGATTACCAAGTAATTCCGTAATTGTTGTAGCAAGAGGGTAATTAGTAAGAGTAAGTCTTTATTGTTACGCAGTAAGAAATGCTGTTAAATATTGGTTAAAAGTTTTGAAACATGATAAGAGTCGCTACACTTATATCTCATACAACCATCTTTTTCACAAAGTGGATATTTGCTTAAATTCTTGGGTTGCGATTATAAGACATCTCTTAATAAGTTTTGGCTTTGGAAGGGTATGGTTTCAGCAAGGTGTAGGAGATGAATCTGTGTTTCTGCAAGATTTATCATTAAGATTGTCTGACATCAATGAGCAAGAATGGCTTACTCAAATGAATTAGATGGACCGTCTATATAATTATAGAGTTTTCAAACATTACCTCACATATGAACCGTATTTAACATTTTTTTAAAACCTGCATTTATGTTCTTATATCACACGCCTTCGCTGTGGCGTAGTCTCTTTGAATGTCCATACTGGCAGACGGCAAAATATTCTAGAAATTTAAGATATCACTTTGTGCTAGAATGTCCCTTCTATGAGGACATTTGTAAAGTTTTCATTCCTCAGCGTTTTTATCACCACCACTCATATGCTTCGTTTGAAACAATTCTAAGAATTGCAAGCAAATTTTAAGTTTAAATTTAGCCAGGTTCATAAACAAAGCTCTTTAAAAGCGCAAATAGTCTTTAGCATAATTAGTATGTTGTATAAATAATAATTACTTTATTGTTCAACGATCCCATTAGATTTTTGTTTTTTAATAATCTTTTTTTTTTGGTATGGGCATGCATTTTGTGTCTACGTTCATGTTTTTTTGTGTTTAAAACATTAATTCTTTTTGATCAAAATTGTAAAATTAATATACTTATTTTTGTATGTAGGCTGGAGGCCTGATCATTGAATAAAATAAATATATATACACCTACAAAAAATGGAAAGAAATATGGCACCATATTATTATTATTATTATTGTTGTTGTTATTATTATTATTATTATTATTATTATTTTATTATTTTTACTTATTGAACTTATTTAAATAGCGCCTCTCTAGTGGATCGAAGCGCTTCACAATAAAATTGATAATACATAGACAAACTCTTAATATACAAGACATAGTGCCAGATATTAAAAAAAAACTTTACGAACACCCACTGTTACCTCCCTGCCGCGCGAACTTCTCCCTTCCCTATTTAATGTTGGGGAAAATTGGTCGGAAGGGCGTCTAAGAGCCATGGATGCCCAAATTTCAGCTCCCAACATTGAATGGGGGCATGGGGACATGGTTCTCTCCAATTTTGTGTTTTTTTTTGTGCACAATTTCCAGCAATAAGTGTTCCAACAATTTTGTCCATGACAATAGCTGTCTTCCAGTCACCTCTGCCTGAGGTGCTGCCTTGTCACAAAGTTTAAAGAGGACAAAATCTTGATATGACAATATTTCGCCACACACTATGCTTAGAGAAAGACCTGCTTGGAGTACATGTAAGTGATCCAAACTGAGCTAAATCGATGTATAATCCACTAAAATATGAAGACAGCAAAGAATTTATCAAAATCAGTTAGAAATTGGCCATTTTACAGCTTTTTGAAGATTTTTGAGCAAATATACAAATTTTTGTGTTACTTTTGTGACGTATGAATAGGACATTATTTTTTTAACAAATCGCCTGGGCAGGGTTTCATCTAAAAATTCAAGTACTTTTGTCTGCTTAGCATAGTGGAAACAGGGTATAAGCACCGGCTCTATATCCCCCTCCCCCCCCACCTTCTCCTGAGGCTTGATAGGATTTAATTTAAAGAACTATTATACTTAGTTCTGTAGAGTTCAATGAAATTTATGATCCTTTTACAGTTTCACTGGTACTTATTTTTAACTTCTTTGCGTGTCATTCACATACAATCAAACAATTTTACAGGTATTTATTTATTGACTCTTTCTTGCTTTGTGTTTATTTGTAGAATTTTTTCTATATAACTATTTTTTTTTCATTTTTGATTGCACAGTATTTATATTCTTGAAATAATATGATTAATGATATTTCTATTCTGATTAAATCAATGTTTTTCCCACAGAAAAAAAATTGGGCGAAAAGGTCAATACGTATTTACAATTTCATGAGAATCATTTTGACTTAATTTTGAAAAGCACAAATTGTACAAATATTAAGAAATAGTAATATGGCCAGAGTTTTTCAGCTTTCTGGTTTTTCCGTATGGAAGGTAAAATTGGGAAATTATTAACATAAAATTGAAGGAAAATTAAAAAAAAAGTAGTTTGTCAAAATCAAAGAAAATTGCCAAAAATGAACGAATTTTCCCTAAAATTGACAAATAGTTCTCGGAAATGTTAAGGCTAGTGCCTGAAAATGAACGAAATGTTCCTAAAATTGGAGAAATTATCCCGAAAATAAGGCTAAAATAAAAGGACAATTTGTTATAATTATTAAATCCAAAATAATTTTTTAAAGATAAAGGAAATTTCCTAAATACAGAGGAAAATGGCCTAAAAATGAACAAAATTTCCTGATAATTGTCGATGAATGTAAAATGGAAAAGAATTTGGAAGAACTATTTAACATTTGTTAGATATTTCCCCAAAATCTAAAAAAAATTGTCTAAAAATGTAGAAAATTTCCCATGATAGAGGAAAATGGCCCAAAAATGAACAGAATTTCCTAAAAATTTGTGATGAATGAAAGTAAAATGGAGAAGAAAAAAATTGGTTTAATAGTCAAATTTTTCTTCAAAATTATCCCCAAAATGTAGGAAATCATGAAAAATGGGGAAAATGGCCCAAAATTGAACGACATTACCTGAAAATTGTCAATGAATTCTGAGAAAAGTGCTGGAAATTTCCCGAAATCAAAGAAATTTGCACATAAAGGAACAAAATTTCCCTTGAATTAACAAACAATGCTCTGAAATGCTAAGAAAAGTGCCTGAAATAACTTAAGTGAAAGAAATTTTTCCAAAATTGAGAAAAATGGCCAAATAATGAAGGAAATTTTCCAATAATTGACGAAAACACTAACCAAAAATGAACAAAATTAACAGCAACATCAGTAATGGAACCTACCTACCATGGGTGGCGAAACCGGGAAGGAACAGGGGAAATGTGTCCCCCTACCCCTCACTTTTCTCAAAAGTTTAAAAAGTGCTCTTTTCAGAAAGAAAAAGTGCCCTTTTTCTTAGGGCAAAATGTTTTTTTTCCAGAAAGAAAAATGCTCTTTTAATGAGGACAAGTGCTGTTTTAGAGAAGGAACAGACCTTTCAAACATTGAAAACCTTTTTTCTTAATATGTATGATTTTTAATTAAAGAAAGTAACACAAATATTGCCCTGAAAAGACTAAAAATGTGAAATTCCACGTGTTTCGAGTACATACATGTACGCTATTCAGAAATTTCATACTTAAAAAGCCTCTAACTTCCTACCTCTGTTTTCCCACCTTATAATTTGCACAAACTCTTTAAAATAGGGCCTTTTCTGGAGCCACCCCAAATTTCATTAGTGTGGTATCCATGAAATAGGCCATGCAGGGCAAAACCTTTTATTTGCACCCGGGTCATTGCAATGACATAAACTAACGTACCCTCTCTGGCCTCTCCCCATCTTCTTTGTAAAGTTTAAGTGGTGCCTCTTTACAGACTGACAGACATTTTTTTTTAAGTGTTTTCAAACTATTGAAATATATTTAAGTCCCCTTATTATAATTTATCTTTTTATTGACAGATTGAAGAAAGTAACACAAACATCGAGCCAAATATTTTAAATTTCACTGCAGAGTGCCTTTAATTTGGGTTCTAGAAAAAACATACAATTTGACACTTGCCACTGGTTCGCTGAAGACTGGGTGTGATTTTGGGCCATATGGTCTAATTTATACTAAAAATAGTTACATATCTTATTTTTAGCAGCAAAAAAAAGATGGCCTTTATAAGGACCCTTTTGCTTTTCACATTATTTTAGACATTGTAAGTATTCCGATTCATGAACCATACAATGGCTAATCATGTGATCTATAAGTCTAAAACCTTCCGATTTCAAGACTTATGATCTATACATTTTCCAATTCAGCAATTGTTGTAGATTTTAATAAAATCGTGATATTTTACAGATTTTTGGACAGCAATATCTTGAATTTTGAAGCCGAAAATTAAAAAAAGAAGGGAAAATGGGTCACCAGTGATAATCGATCTTAAAAAAGTTTAGAAATTGTTCCAGGGGGGAGGGGGGTTGACCATATAAAGCTATATTGCTGTGCCACTGACATGCTTTAAAAATAAGATGGAAAGTACCCCCCAGATCCTGTGCCCCCACCCTCCCACTTTCAAACATCTTCTGCTGGCTCTGATCTGCTACCTACCTACACTCATGCCTACCAAAATAATGGGGATGTATAGTGCACAAATATGAATGTCATGATGCATTTTATTTTCGCCTTTTGACTTCTTCAGCCCCCCCTCCCCACTTTAAAAATTGTTTCACGGCCCCATTAGATGAGTAAATGGCAAAAAGTGGGGTAGTAAGTTAATGGATGATGATAGGTGTAAATGGGGGATGATAGGTGATTGGGGGATGGTGTTGATTGGAGGATGGTAAGTGAATGGGGTATGTTGAGGAATAGAGGTTGGTAGATGAATGGAGGATGGCAGGTGAAGGGGGGATGTAGGTGAATGGGGATGTTAGTCAGGGTATGGGAGTTAAAGGAAAGAATGTTGGGTGGAAGATGGTAGAATGATTGGTAGATGTAGGAATTAGGATGAAGGTGAGATGGCATGGGGGACAGGATGGGATGAAATGTGGGACAAGGTGGGATGGCATGGGGAATAGAGTGTAAATGACATGTGAGACAGGATAGCATGTTGTCTGGATTTCAGATGAGATGGGACAGGGTGTGATAGGATGGAATGGCCTGTAGGACAGGATGGGATGATGGAAGGATGGCATGTGGGACGGTAGGATGGCACATTGTACAGAGAGGGGTGGGACAGGGAGGGATGGCATGTGGGACAGGGTGGCATGGTATATGGGACAGGGTGGCAAGGCATATGGTGAGATGTCAGCTTGATTACAGATGTGATGGCATATGGGTCATGTTGTGGAATGGTATCTGGATTTCATGTATGATTTCCTATAGGGAGAGATATAGGATGGGACATGCAGAACAGAGGGTGGGATGGCAGTTGTGACATAGGGTGGACAGCATGTTATTAGCGGCGCGGGGATTTGTATCATTTGCGATGTCTGGTTATTAAAGCAATCCTAGTAGAAGTTTGTAAGAAACACTAAAGTGGCATCACATGACTGTCTTGATGTTGATTTTTGATTTGATAGATTTCTCACATCAAAATCTGGTGTCTGTGATCTGGTGAAAATACAATGGACTTCCTGCGTGACAGCTTAGATGACCAGTTTGACCAATCTGCTGTAATAAGGCGTAAGTTGTTCAATTTTTAAACTTTTCAACATTGGGAAGGGGCGTAGGTTTTCAACATTGGAGGGGAAATATCGCAGTTCTCAGTGGTGGCAATATTTTTTTCAACATTGGGGGGATATTGAACTGTGTTCAGTTGTGGTGATTTCTTTTGAACATTGGGGAGGGATATTGAGCTGTGTTCAGTGGCTGTGATTTCTCTTCAACATTGGGGAGGGTTGGGGTATTGAGCTGTGCTCAGTGGCTATGATTTCTCTTCAACATTGGGGGGGAGGGAAATTGAGCTGTGTTCAGTGGCTGTGATTTCTCTTCAACATTGGGGAGGGATATTGAGCTGTGTTTAGTGGCTGTGATTTCTCTTCAACATTGGGGAGGTGGGTGGGGGTATTGAGCTGTGCTCAGTGGCTATGATTTCTCTTCAAATTAGGGGGAGGGATATTGAGCTGTGTTCAGTGGCTGTGATTTCTCTTCAACATTGGGGAGGGATATTGAGCTGTGTTCAGTGGTGGTAATTTCTTTTCAACATTGAGGAGGGGGAGGGGGAAGGATAATGAGCTGTGTCTAGTGCCGGTGATTTCTTTTCAACAAGAGGGGTTGGGGGGATATTACAGTTGCTCAGTGGTGGCGATATTTTTTTTCAACATTGGAAGGATATTGAGCTGTATTCAGTGGTGGTGATTTCTTTTCAACATTAGGTGGGGGGATATTGAGCTGTGTCCAGTGGCGGTGATTTCTTTTTAACATTGGGGGGTGGGGGATATTAAGCTGTGTTCAGTAGTGGTGATTTCTTTTCAACATTTGGGGGACAAACCCAGACAGTGGTGGAGCCAGCCATATAGGCTTAATATAAGGCTTCATTTTTTAGGTGGGGGACATAATGATATTCGTCTGTCCCAACAAAATTATTGGGAAGTCCTCGGGATTGCCAAGTAAGGCTGTGTTCATATGATGTCATCACAAAGTTTGCCTGAATTCTAAAATCTTGAAACTGATTGACCATAACTAAGAAAATACACAAACTTTGTAAAAGATTTTAAGGGCAATTTACATGTATTCAAAAAAAATAATATTCTTTTACATATGTAAAACTGCTAGACCTTATATGGTTTATTTAAGCACAATTGAAGAATTACAGTATGTATAGATAAGGGTTGTATGTATCATGTCTTTGAGCTTTGTTCAGGAACTTTAGCCAAAATGAATAAACATAAGAATCAATACTTTTTAAGAATACAACACTCGTTCAAAGAGATAATCGACCAAAAACTAAAGGATCTGTATAAACTTTAAAGATAGTCTTTCTAAGAATGCAACATTTATGCAAATAAATAGTAAAAAAAACCTGGCAAAACTCCTGGAATCACGAAACCAGTAACAAACTCCACACCAACAAACCCAAAGTTGGGACCAACACCCCTCTGCACAGTCACAACCACAGAGAAGACATTGTTGTCACCTGCATCCGCCTCGGCCACTCCTCTCTCGCTCACTCCCATCTCTTATCTGGCTCTCCTACCCCTTTCTGCCCCACTTGTAACACCGATCTCTCCATCAAGCATATCTTCGTAACCTGTCCCCTATACCAGAACTCCAGATCTCTTCTCTCCTCACTATCCTCAATCTCGAACCTTTTCTGCTTTTTCCCCTTATCTCTCTTGCAAACCTTCTATCTCCTCACTATTCTAACTCTTACACCATAATTTATTTTAACACCCTCTTGCCACATTTAACTCTGACTGTCCAGTGCCATTAAACATCAACAAACCAAACCAAACCAAGATAATCAAACATGGTTCTTTATCAAGCATTGTGTACTTTACTATGAAAAAGCCAACATTTCAGAAAAAAGGGGAAACACCTAAAAGATAGTGGCATTTGTTGGAGTCTTGATGTTAGTTTAGTGTGCAATAACGATGTCTTTAGACACCTGCAGGAGAAGGGGAAGCACCTAAATAATAGTGGTATTGTTGGAGTCTTGATGTTAGTTTAGTGTGCATTACAGTCTGTCTTAAGACACCTGCAGGCTGAAACTGACATATGTTTAAATTAGTTCCTTAAGTAGCATGAAAATTGTAAAGTAATGCTTGATGCAATGGTTTGTTAAATAGAGTACAGTACTTTAAAGCTTCAGGTCTCTCTGTAATGTGGAAATGTGCAATTTCCAAATTTCCCCCTCCCCAGTGTCTGGAATGATTTATAATATATCTATATTCCTGGAATATATAAGACCTTAGTTGATAAGGGATTTGAGATGAAAGTGTCTGTAATGATTTCTCGGTGTCTGTAATGTTTCTTGGTGTCTCGAATGCTTTCTTGATGTCTGTAATGGTTTCTTGGTGTCTGTAATGGTTTCTCGGTGTCTGTAATGGTTTCTCAATGTCTGTAATGGTTTCTCGGTGTCTGTAATGGTTTACCTCCACAACCAAATCAAAGACCAACTCTCAAACTATACCTTTATCTATACTGATGTCTCCAAGGAAGGCGACAAGACAGCTGTTGCCGTCATCCAAGACATCACCTTCAGTAGCAGGCTTCCCGATTACTCATTCATCTTCTCAGCCGAGGCCAAGGCCATCCTCCTCGCCCTCATGTTTATTAAATACTCTCCACTCAGCCACTTTGCCATTTTCTCAGACTCCAAGGCTGTCCTTACTTCATTACTTCATGTTAAATAGGATAACCCCACATCTCACCTCATCCTTCGTAAATTCCTTTTGCCCCCCCTCCGTAGGAAACTTGACTACTCATTCATCTTCTCGGCCGAGGCCAAGGCCATCCTCCTCGCCCTCAAGTTTATTGAATACTCTCCGCTCAGCCACTTTGCCATTTTCTCCGACTCCAAGGCTGTCCTTACTTCATTACTTCATGTTAAATGGGATAACCCCACATCTCACCTCGTCCTTCGTAAATTCCTTTTGCCCCCCTCCGTAGGAAACTAATTCTTTTCTTCTGAATACCCAGCCATGTTCGCATCCCTGGCAATGACAGGGCTGATGCAGCTGCTAAGCTTACCCTCACCCTTCCCCCTACCCCTTTTCCCAAAACCCTTTCTGACATCAAAGCGCTTATCGCTTTTCTTGTTTGTGGCTGCTGGCAAACCTCATGGGACACCCAAATTGATAACAAACTCCATGTCATCCAGCCCACCATTCCGATCAAACCCACTATTCACAACCTATCCCATGTCGACAACGTCCACATTACCCACCTTAGAATAGGTCACACTCACCTAACTCACTCCCATCTCCCTATTGGCTCCCCCGACCCCTTCTGCAATAATTGCCATTGCACCCTCACAGCTCATCACTTCTCCTTGCTTGCCCCCTGTACAACCTTCCCAGAGCTTCCCTCGCTGTCCACAACTTATTAGCCGAGCTCTCCAAAGAAAACCTCCGGATGAAATTATCTCCTTCATCATGCTTCCCTCTTTAACCATAATTAGTCCTCCTTCCCCAACCCCTCTCTCTCTCCACATTTGTTTTTCTTCACCCATACACCTCTCTCGATCCCAGCTTTTTGGCTTTTAGTTCGCGTGTTTTTCTTAATCTCTTCCTGTTTACTCTCCTTTCTACCTCTGGAATGATCTAACCTCTCAGGCACAATTTGACCCTTGCTGTTGTGGTGCCGTCAAAGTCGCATCAAACAAACAAACTGTAATGGTTTCTCTGTGTCTATGATGGTCTCTCTGTGGCTTTAATGGTTTCTCGGTGTCTGTAATGGTTTCTCGGTGTCTGTAATGGTTTCCCGGTGTCTGTAATGGTTTCTCGATGTCTAATGGTTTCTCAGTGTCTGTAATGGTTTCTCGGTGTCTGTAATGCTTTCTCGGTGTCTGTAATGGTTTCTCGGTGTCTGTAATGGTTTCTCGGTGTCTGTAATGGTTTCTCGGTGTCTGTAATGGTTTCTCGGTGTCTAATGGTTCCTTGGTGTCTAATGCTTTCTCGGTGTCTGTAATGGTTTCTCGGTGTCTGTAATGGTTTTTCGGTGTCTGTAATGGTTTCTCGGTGTCTGTAATGGTTTCTCAGTGTCTGTAATGGTTTCTCAGTGTCTGTAATGGTTTCTCAGTGTCTGTAATGGTTTCTCGGTGTCTGTAATGGTTTCTCAGTGTCTGTAATGGTTTCTCAGTGTCTGTAATGGTTTCTCAGTGTCTGTAATGGTTTCTCAGTGTCTGTAATGGTTTCTCAGTGTCTGTAATGGTTTCTCAGTGTCCGTAATGGTTTCTATTGTGTCTGTAATGGTTTCTCGGTGTCTGTAATGGTTTCTCGGTGTCTAATGGTTCCTTGGTGTCTAATGCTTTCTCGGTGTCTGTAATGGTTTCTCGGTGTCTGTAATGGTTTTTCGGTGTCTGTAATGGTTTCTCGGTGTCTAATGGTTTCTCAGTGTCTGTAATGGTTTCTCGGTGTCTGTAATGGTTTCTCAGTGTCTGTAATGGTTTCTCAGTGTCTGTAATGGTTTCTCAGTGTCCGTAATGGTTTCTATTGTGTCTGTAATGGTTTCAAAATATATCCAAATTCCTGAAATATTGAGACTTTATTTGATAAGGGATTCGATAGGAAAGATATGTTTGCCCTCGTATTACATATTTGAATATGTAACAAAAAATCACTCAAAAATGCTTTACTTGAGAAAAAAAGGTTTCCTTCATTTCTCAAAGACAACCATAAAGTTCTCCAATCTTGATCAAATATTTTACTCAAAAGTCGGTATCCACAGGCCTCTTAAAGGTTTATGTACGGTTAAAAAAGTTCTACATATATTCATATATTAAAAGGAATATCAAATTAATTCAATATAAAACAGCCTTTAGTTTTTGAAGGGAATTTATTTTTTTAGTTTTCAAGTTGTGACTGATGAGAGATTGTTTCAGTTGATTTAATATGATAGGAATGGGTAGACAGCTCGAAGTCATTATGTCCTTTATATTTCTTCCCTAAATTTGAAATGATATATAAGGTTGTCTCTCCAATATTGATTAGATGAATTGTCATGATAGAGAAAACCTGTTAAAAGATCAGCTGCTTTTCAAATAATTATGGCTTGGGAAATTAAAAGGAATTTGGTATACATAGGAAAATAGAATATGTGCATGTGCATACATTCCTGATTTGAATATACATTTTTGTATTAGGGTCTTAAGATTTGAAAAGTTTTAAACCACTTTTGACAGGGTACTTTATCTGTACTTGATAGATTTTAAGATGATTTATCTAATGTAGCCTCTCCTTATCCTGAATCTTTAACTTGAACTTTACAACCCATCTCCCATATCTTTTGCATTCCACAGAAAGAGCAAATGCATCCTTAATTTATCTAATGTAGCCTCTCCTTATCCTGAATCTTTAACTTGAACTTAATTTTTACAACCCATCTCGCCATATCTTTTGCATTCCACAGAAACAAATGCATCCTTAATTTATCTAATGTAGCCTCTCCTTATCCTGAATCTTTAACTTGAACTTTACAACCCATCTCGCCATATCTTTTGCATTCCACAGAAAGAGCAAATGCATCCTTAATTTATCTAATGTAGCCTCTCCTTATCCTGAATCTTTAACTTGAACTTTACAACCCATCTCGCCATATCTTTTGCATTCCACAGAAAGAGCAAATGCATCCTTAATTTATCTAATGTAGCCTCTCCTTATCCTGAATCTTTAACTTGAACTTTACAACCCATCTCGCCATATCTTTTGCATTCCACAGAAAGAGCAAATGCATCCTTAATTTATCTAATGTAGCCTCTCCTTATTCTGAATCTTTAATTTGAGCTTTACAACCCATCTCGCCATATCTTTTGCATTCCACAGAAAGAGCAAATGCATCCTTGGATACATTAAGTGCAACATTTACTTCTCCACCCAAGCGGAAGCTCACATACCCTGGCACACATCCTAAGCTACAAACTTCCTGGCGTGAATCCTCTAGAAACAGGGACATCTTGAAGCAAGCAATGACAAGAGAGCCTCAAATGTTCTCCCAATATTTGAAGATCCAGCTAGCCCTGTTATCAGGTTGAGGACACTGCTAGATCAAAATGACCGAAAGCAGAAATATTACCGGAACCTGACTTCTTCACCTGAACTTGTAAGTGTGACAGGCAGCCACGAAGCATGTATAAAAATACAATTCTACATAACTATATAAAGTTTTAAATCAAACCAACACAGCTTGTTTTATAACATTTTATTTAGTTTATATATAAATTGATTTTTTATATGGCCATATCAAATAATATATAATCATATATTGACCATATATATGAATATAATTCTTTATAAGCATGTACACTTTATAAAATCCACTCAGCTAGTTTTATATATAAAAAATGTGTATGGTCTTTATAGATATGTTTTATATAGCCATATCAAGTAATATATAACAATATAAGGAATTGGCCATACATATAAATACAATTTATATCTGGCTTGGTCTAAGTTTATATTAAAATCAAGTTTTATCAAACTTTATACCTTTAAATGGTCGTATTAAATTTATATTTGGCCAGATAAAACTTTATTTTTATATCTGTCTTTATCAAACTTTATTTTATGTATAGTCAATTCTTTATATGAATATATCTGGAATTTATATCTGACTCATATATGGTCCATACATGGAATTCATATCTGGGCCATATAATGTTGTTGATAGCAAGGTATTGGAATTCATATCTGGGCCATATAAATTTGTTTATATCAAGCTATTGGAATTTATATCTGGGCCATATAAAAAATCTTATATCAAGCTATTGGAATTCATATCTGGGCCATATAAATTTGTTTATATCAAGCTATTGGAATTCATATCTGGGCCATATAAATTTGTTTATATCAAGCTATTGGAATTCATATCTGGGCCATATAAATTTGTTTATATCAAGCTATTGGAATTCATATCTAGGCCATATAAATTTGTATATATCAAGCTATATCAAGGGTCAGTAAATTTTATGTTACAAGTGGGATTTAAAGGTCTATGCACAGGCAATAATTTGTTTGTTGTTTGAAAGAGTATTGCAATCTGATCACTTTTTAAATTTTTAAAAAGTAAAGTTACAGCTGATCGAAGTTTGATTAGTTTTCAGTTCATGTGATTTTTGTGATGTGGGCAGACAGCTCAAAATCTTGATGTAATTTTTAAAATTTCTTTCCTGAATCTTAGTCACTGAATATGATGGGAAAGTCTAGTCCTGCTTGCGGTGTAGTCAGAAATTGCTGCACCTTTTCAAAGAATTAAGTTGGACATTTAAAAAACAGAGGTTTTACAAAAGGATACCAAAGGTTGCCCTGTAATATATCACAAAATTTGCATAGACTATTCGAATTAATGCCTGAGATTTTAAAATGCTGTAAAATGGTCAATTTCTAATCAATTTTGCTGATTTTTTTTCTACTGTGATTGTTTTTAATAGATAATAAAATATTGTAGCTAATGTTGCTTCTATATGTCCATTAATATGTAAGGACAAGCATCACAATGTTTATGGTGTTTTGAAAAACAATAATTACTGCAACTGTCATTTGAATGTATTAAGACAATACCATATGTGCATTGATTGGTACTGGCTTCCTAAAAGAAATTAATATTGTTAATTGATATAATTGTCATTGCAGTCAATTTATACTTATTATCCTTTCACCAATAAAGTTGTTAAATGGGGAGAGAACATCTTTCCCATTTGATTCCTTGGTCCATCCATTTTGTTTTGTCTGTCTGCAGTCCTTGGAGAATTGTGGCACAGGCTTAAGAAACAATGAATTTACATTGGGGAATTCTGCCCACTCACACATAAGAAATTTAAAACCTAAAGATTAAAAATGCTACATATGAAATAATGATTAATTTTTAACTGACTTTTAAAGAATTTGAATATAATTAAGCAACTGTTTCCTGTACACATGTCCATAGACTTTGAAGAATTGTCTTCTTTTATCTGTTGAACATTGTCAAATGGTGTGATGTGATAGACTGAATTTCACTGAAGGAGGTGGGATACAATGGAGCGAGGAAGAAGCTATGTAGAGAGAGTGGGTAGGCAATTGGAGAGGTGAAAAATAGTACAAGGTGGATAGTAGGTGGGAAGGGTAAATGATTAGATATGTAAAGAAAAAAATGAATATAGTAAGCAACATCACAGGAGGAATATCTTATGTTTTTGTTTTTATTGTAATTATGATATATGTGAGGACAAATATGCAGGATTTGAGGAACAGTGCTTTGTAGAAGCCACTCGTCTGGATTTTTGCTCCTTGCCTATTGCCAGCAAATATTGCCATGATTTAAGCATATGTCTAAGATAAATTCGATTGTTTCCTGCTATAGCTTTTTTTTCTGTCTTTTCTGTTCAGGAAGCAATTAAAAAATTTTCATCTGCACCATGGGAGCTGAGAAATGTAATAAGAGAGGAGCCTGACTTCCTGCCAAGTGCTGAAGACCTAATGCCCATTCTAAATGGTCAAAGTGCATACATTCAGCAGCTAGAGGGAGAAAACGGATTTCTTAAGGTATGTAAGGATTCATCTGGTTTGCCTCTTTTCTGTCTAGGTATTATTTGATAGTCAGTGTATATCCATTGTTTTGCCCTGAAACGTAAAATGTTACAAAATGAGTTTCTGGGGAGAGACAAGAGTTGGAATTAAATATAAAATTTCCCACAGTTCTAAATAAAGGGAGCACAAATCTTCCCATGAAAATTTTTAATAGAATTAATATTAATGTAGTAAATACATCCTTATATGCTCACAGTTTACAACACACGCTCCCTCTTTCGCAATTTAATGTATTATTCATCTTACAATTACATGGGGGAAACGTTTTTAGAGCAATGAACCCAAAACATTGTCGGCAAAACGTTTTACTACATAATACTGTTGCTTATTCAAGAAAAAAATGTTTCATCCGGCGAATTCCCGTTTTTCCCGTGGTTATAAACGCTGGAACCATGGCTTTTTTTCAGGTCTGGGGAGAGAACTGAATGCTATTTTGCCTTTGAATAATGAGAATGCACTGGTGTGATGATTTTGGGAGGATATATAATTTGTATGTCATTGTTTTAACTAAAAGGACAGCACGTCCAATATCCCACAATAATTTCAATAATAAAGAAATCTCTTTCCCTTCTCTTACATTATCATCCACTTGAAATTTCTAGGGAATAATATTAAGATAATTAGAGGACAAAAACTTGTTGGAGTTACACTTTCTGCGAGAAGATTTGTTACAATAGCGATCGATATTTTCTTTGTATTTTGCAAATCGACCTTTTTTTAAGTGAAGTGGCTATTTTGGAACAAAATAAGAGTAATTTACCTTCTACCAGCTTTCCAATGTGTATGTCCTGATCACTCCCCCTTTTAATATTGACCTTTGTTAAGACAGCTGTTAAGCTTTGTTTGTAATTCACCTGGGAGGGGGTGGTGGACATTTAGATAACAAATTAGTGGTAATCATTGCAGTTTATTGCATATATGATGTCAGTAAAACTAACAGTAACTAGCTAACGGTGTTCTAACAATTTTTTCCAAGGCTGTCGGCAAATTGTATCTCATGTGGAGGTAATATCTAATTGCAATTTTTAGCATATTTCTGTTATCATATATACTACTACACTTTGGCCCCATAAATATATCATGTATTGCACTTTTTGTTGAATGTTTCCTTGTGGTATATTACTTCAATATGAGTATCTTAATCAGCAGGTAGATTTTGTTTCACAATCTATAGAAAGACAAAACAAATTTATATTTGTTGTTTTTGTGTCAGTGCATACTGTCCAAGATATATTACCTTGTTTAGAAACATTTATTTTTCAAGCAGATATTCATCACATCTTTCTACTATTTTTTTTTTGTATACAGGAAGAATTGTCATCTTTGAAAAACAAAGTTGATGCTGTGATAAGAGAGAATTCTAAACTGAATGAAGAGCTTAAAACTATGGTCATCCAAGGCATCCTTACAGACGAAGAAAATAAGGTATGTATTATGCAAGAATATGTCCCATCAACTTAAACACTTTTTGCTTTTCTGCCCTTGGGATGTTTTTTGTTAATGTGAGTATTAAACTGCCACTCATTCAGTGACACAACTAGTGTTTTTCTGGGTGAGAGCCAATGTATTAATCCCATATTTTGCCCCACTTATGCTTGACACAGGTGACAGTTGACATAATAGATGATGAATTATTTTGGCTGGATGGTGAAATTTAAATGTGGGCACCATGGATAGTTTAAATGTAGGCACCATGGATGAACTATCTGTACATGTGACAAGGGGGGAATCAGACTGCATGTTAACCCCTTTAATTCTGCTTATGCACATATCTGCATAAAGTGGATTAAATTAAATTTTTGTAAGACGATTGAGAGCCAACGTATGCAACTCCTTTTATGTTACTCTTGGTGTGGTCAGTTGTCCCTTGAAATAGCCAAAGGATCCACAATTTGGCTCAATTCCACAATCTCGTAGCCTCTTGCATTCCAGGTAGGTTTAAGTACTGAATATGTTCATTATTGGTTTAAAAAATGATATTATATACAAGTACTTTTTTTTTTAATTCTTTAGGAAACAGACAAACCGTTTGAAGCCATTGGGGATCAATCAGGTGTGACTCAGACAGCTGACCACAGGAAGAGTCAGAAGCCATTTTTCTTGCAGTGGATTAAAGAACATGTGAGTAGGAAATGTCGTGGAAATCTCAAGCATGAAAAAAACAAAATTACAAATTTGTTGTAATTTGATCATCAAATATTGATTCACAAACATGCAAATTGGACATCATTAGTGGAACAGTACCCTATTTCTACTTTCAATCCTCTACCAAAATACTTGAAAAGTATGCAACGGACTCTTGCAAAGATTTATCCAATTTTTGCCATGCTTACAAGCAGCATCCAGCTGGAACAGACATTAATTCTTAAACTAATTACAGTATTCCACGTATTAAGCACCCCTGCTCTAACAAGCGCCCCTGCTCTAACAAGCACCCCTGCTCTAACAAGCACCCCTGCTCTAACAAGCACCCCTGCTCTAACAAGCACCCCTGCTCTAACAAGCACCCCTGCTCTAACAAGCACCCCTGCTCTAACAAGCGCCCCTGCTCTAACAAGCGCCCCTGCTCTAACAAGCGCCCTGCTCTAACAAGCTGCCCCGCCCCTGCTCTAACAAGCACCCCTGCTCTAACAAGCGCCCCTGCTCTAACAAGCGCCCCTGCTCTAACAAGCGCCCCTGCTCTAACAAGCGCCCCTGCTCTAACAAGCGCCCCTGCTCTAACAAGCGCCCCTGCTCTAACAAGCGCCCCTGCTCTAACAAGCGCCCTGCTCTAACAAGCGCCCTGCTCTAACAAGCGCCCCTGCTCTAACAAGCGCCCCTGCTCTAACAAGCGCCCCTGCTCTAACAAGCGCCCCTGCTCTAACAAGCGCCCCTGCTCTAACAAGCGCCCCTGCTCTAACAAGCGCCCCTGCTCTAACAAGCGCCCCTGCTCTAACAAGCATCCTACCCAACATTTGCTGACTGATAACATAAATCATTTGAATTATTTAAAACTTCTTATAAGTATTGTTACATTATATGCTTATTTTGTGTCTGACACCAACAATGTTTTCGTGGTAGTTTTTGTGGGGCTAGTATAGGAGCACTTCACACAATGCAGTTGAACAGCACACTGCACATGGCCCAGAGCATGCTTATTAGGAAGAAACTTTGGGCCTAAAAGTGGTGCAATTCTATTTTCATAAGCACTCTGGGTGCTTATTATGTCAAATATGGTAATTGTAAATTTGAAGAACAAACTCTGAATAATTTCATATACATTTTGGACTGTCTTCCCCTACTGCAACACAAGTATTACATTTATCAAATCAGAAACTAAATATGCTTTTTATAAGATTCTTTGTCAAAACGTTGTATTTAATGTATTTGCAAAGTGATCAAATGGTGATGTGCCACTAGTGCTTTATGCACTGTACATGCATTTCTGAAGTGTGTGAATATACCCCAACATGCCCAAATTTTGCTTTCTCTCAGGAAAAATTGAAGTCATTATACGAAAGTAGAGTGAGTCAGCTTGATGCCCAGCTCTCCTATACAAGGTCAGTGAATGAAAGTGTTGATGTGTGTGATGTCCAAACTTTTCACTTATTCATTTTTTTTTTTGTTGAATATTCATGACGGTCAGATGTTTGTGTCTTAACAAGTAAAATTTGTAAAAATGTTTGTCAACTATTTGACATGATATGTGTATATTTCATATTATTTTTGGTTCTGATGCGATCAGCGTCAGGAACCTATGTGGTCATGATTGCGTGTGTGTTTATGTACATGTGTGTGGGTGTATGTGTGTGTGACCCTAGCTTGTAAACACGATATCTCAAAACCATCCACCGGATTCATGTCATATGTGGTACACAGATAGCCCTTGGTCGATAGATGTGCCCTATTGTTTTTGGTGGTGATGTCATGTATATTAATGAGTAGGCAGGGCTTAATGTTAAAATCTTGAAAAGCTAATATTTTAACAACCACATGTCTGTTTTGTTTCATATTTGATGTCATTATGTTGCTAGCTAGTGTGTGCACATGTTCATGGTACCAAAACATTGAATTTCATTAATATGCATAGTGGGCTGGACTTAATATGATTTTACTGAAAAGAGTTTGTAAACACAGTATCTCAAGAACAGTAAACTGGATTCATGTCATATTTGGTACACAGACAGCCCATGGTCTGCAGGTGTGTCTTGTTGATTTTGGTGGCAGGGCTTAAATGCTCATAATTTAACAACCGCATGTGTTTTGTTGCATATTTCGTGTAATTATGTTGTTATTTAGTGTGTACATATTCATTGTACCAAAATGCTGAATTTCATTAATGTGCATAGTGGGCGGGGCTTAACATAATTTTGTTGAAAGGAGCTTGTAAACACAGTATCTCAAGAGTGATACATGGGATTCAGTTCATATGTGGTACACAGATAGCCCATGGTCTGCTGATGTGACCTATTGTTTTTGGTGGTGATGTCATGCACAGAGGTTGCGCTAGAATGTTTTGCCTGGCGTATTTGCTTACGACAAACCCTTGAAGTTTGGCGTATTTTGTCAATTTGCCGTCGTATGTACAGGGTATTGCGTAATGTACAGGGCATTGCGCGCTAGCGAAGCATGCAAGTAATTGTTAACACAACACACTTGTGTAGGCCTGCCTTGCTAAAGTGAATGAAAGTTGCGCTTAAAATACCAAAAACATTACAAAATCGGACTATTATTATCATAAAAATATTACGAAAAAGTTCATACCCAATCTTTGTATAATGTTGATTGTTGAGTCATGAAATTTGGCTTAACAATCCCAAAATAAACTAGAAAATACTTTTGTTTATCGTATCCAAACTTTCATGAGGTTTTAGTGAACTTTTACTAATTGTCAACGATAATATACTATTCAGATCTTAAACACGCCTACTTTTTTACAGTATAGTAACTTGACTTGCAGACTGTGATCACTTCACAGATACACGATCAACACAATACAGGAGGAAAGTTAAATCCTAGATAATGATGTCGTTGACAATTGACAGCCTGCGTTCAAAACAACATCAAAACTTTCACATACACTGTACAGTGTACGTACATCATGCATAGGGCCTATGTACTAGCCTATATGTCTTTATGGCAGCACTACGGGCATGTTGAATCATTCGGCCGTTAGTCTCGTAGTTGTGTCATTATTCTTTTATTTATGAGTAATTCAAAATCATTTTTGTGTGAAATAAAAGTTTGAATCGCACCAGATCAGTAAGATGTTCATGATTTTACTTATTTTAATGAAAAATCTGGCGTAAAATTCCACATGCTATATTTAAATCTTACGACACAGGTACAACCTGTGTCGTAAGAAATTACAGCCATGGCGTAATATACGACAAATTTGTCGTTAACGCGATCTCTGGTCATGCATATTAATGAGTAGGCAGGACTTAATGTTAAATGCTTAAAATACTCATAATCTAACAACCACATGTCTGTTTTGTTTCATATATGGTGTGATTATGTTGTTATTTAGTGTGTACATGTTCATTGGTACAAAAATGTTGAATTTTATTAATATATTTAGTGGGCGAGGCTTAACATGATTTTGTTGAAGAGAGCTTGTAAACACAGTACCTCAAGAATGATATGTGGGATTCAGGTCATATGTGGTACACAGATTGCCCATGGACTGCAGATATGTAGTGATGTCATGCCTATTGATGAGTAGACGGGGCTTAAAATTAAAATCTGAAATAACTGTTGTTAAAAGTTTATAGATGTTAATGGGAAGAAATTGTTGAATCTAATTAATTGTAAAATTCCATTTTGTCATGATGAATAACTCTGACTATAAATTTTCAGTCTATTGCACACAAACTCAAACTCACTGATAAAGTATCCTTTAAAACCAAATGAATCCTTAGCCCCACATTACAAACATGGTCTGACCCATGCAGTAATTCTATCCACAATATATGGTTCTTTACAATAAGTTTCCATTGTGTGCATCATGCTGTGTAAATATGGTTACTATAATTGATCAAATTATCTGCCATATGACAGATTTCAGAAAGCTTAAATCTTCCTGTATCAAAAACCACAACCATTTATTTGATACCAGCCCTGTCTGAAGTTTCCCACTCCACTAATTCAATGTAAGGATCTATTGTTAACCATCTTCATCACATAAATGCAGTGAGCTTACTTAAATTGGGTGAGCAACAATAGTTGGCTGTTTAGTTTAAAGCATTTGTAGCTAAGTGATGTCTGTAGTGAGCATGCATGACTGCCTTTATTTGTAATTGATGCAGTTTTCTTGTAGAAATATTTTCAGCACAGAGCCTAGTGGGCTTTACTCCTCATGTATAGATGATTGGGAGTGTAATAACTGATGCGTAAAATCACTGAATTATCTGCGGTTGGTTTGTCAACTGCTTCTAGCAGTGTCTAAAAGTCATACATGCCAAAATGGGGGTTCTTGCAGGTGAAAAGACTGAAAGAAGGAAAGAAAACAGACTTATAACATGGGCGTAATTTGAGAACTGAGTTATTAGGTTGTCATTGTTATTTTGAGCCCATTGTCTTATAACATTTATTATACAATAGTTCACAACTTAAAGTCCATATTGCACGTCAGAACCTCAAAACCTTTGGTTTTCTGGTTGATGTAACTTTCTTTAGATGAAATATGCAAATGAGTATGTTTAGAAAAGGTACTGACATGGTCTGGAGGTGACCGATGTCTCCACAGGGAGGTCCTGGTCATTCATCAGATCTCCTGAAGGGAAGATGTCCAATGCATTGTCCCCTAGACTTGTGTGTCCTGGGGAGCATAACATAACCTTTGTCAACTACAATCTTGACTCCCCTCTTTAATGTTGATAAAACTACCAGTTTTGAAATCTCCTCAAGAGACATTTCCGTAATGTATTCTTCAGCATGATCATTTTCAAACTTGGGAGGCAATTTATAAGTGGGTAATAGGCGTAAAGACTAAGCATCCAAAACAGTGAATTAGAACAGTGAAACAGCTTGTCTAAGATTGTAGCTAGTATTATAATTTTCTGCTCCTGTGTTGTACAGGACCAATCTGAAGAAACAAGAGAATAAAATTGAAGAATTGAGACAGCGCTCAGAATGCAGAAGGCCCAGTCACTGTTGAATCGGCCATCCTCAGCCATTGAGAAGGGACTTTGTGTGAAATGTGCCCGCGATGAGGCAACTGTGGTATCCAGTCCAAACTCAAAATCAATCACAGAAAAACTTGAAAGAGCAGTGAGGTAAAAAAAAAAAAAATTATTGCATCTTCTTTAATCAACTGAACAATTTTTGTTTCAGTCAGAAGAATGATGTAAGACGGAGAGTCACATCAAAAATTATGCAGACTTATACTCTCTAGTGAATGCTCATGTTTAAAAAGCAGACAATGGTTTTCGCTGGCAAAAGTGTGGCACTTGTACTGTATATAGAATCCTAATCACAAATTGACTATGAACCAAGAAAGCAGGGAAAATGTAGGCTCCAAATTTGTGTGCCTTGTGGAGAGTACCTTGGATTGCCCTTGATCTCGCATGGTAACAGGATAATTTATTTTCCCTCAACAGGGAGCGTGATAACCTGGTAGACAGTTTGACAGCTGTTCAGGCTCACACCATGGAACTGGAGAAGCGAGAAAGTGAAGCTTTTACTCAAGTCCAGCAAAGTATACAGCTTGTAGAGGAAGCCCAACTGGAAAGAAATCAGGCAAGAGCAATATTTTCTTCAAGGTCTCATGTTTTTATAGTGTGTAGAGTTTTGTGAGGTCAATTAGTGAATTTATTTGGGTGAAGAAAAGTGAATACAAAACTAAAATCTTAGAAATTTGTATCAAAGTGAAACAAATGAATGAGAATATCTTAAGACTTTCAATTTGAAGGATTCGGTTTTTTCTATCACAATGAATGTAATTTCAAGATTAGTAGTGTATTATTTATGTTCTTGTAATTTGCTTTTAAACATTTTTTTGATACTTATAGAGATAATAAAGTTGAAATTTTATTTTGCCTACTGACATAAGGTAAATATTATATGCAGAGAGATTTTAAAGTTATATTGACAGGTAGAGATTTTATTCACCAGAAAAAGCTTGAAATTCTGAATAGAATAGTACTTACATTATGTTCAAAACATGTAGTTTCTAAGTTTTGGCTAATCAAAGGTTGAATAGTTATTAATGTATGCAAAAGTTGTGATAAAAGAGAAGATTGCTGAAGATGTAATTCCTTAAATTTCAGTCACTAAAAATGAGCAAACTGTGTCTCTTGCTAAATTTTAAAGGTGTGATGGAGATTCAGAACTTCTTAGCCATATTCAACTGCTCCCATTCAAATAATTTTGGTGGAGGATTGAAAAACAATAAGTTAACATAAGGAAATTCACATATTGTCTTTTGTGATGTCACAAAATTTTAATAAAATTTGCATAGTTTGTTATAATAAGGCTTTGAATTCAAAATGCTGTGAAATGGTCCATTGTTAACCTATTTTGGTGAAACCTTTTGCTCTTTTCATGGGTTATAGCATATTATCTCCCAAATTGTTGCTACCTGTCCATAGATTTTGAATATATTGGTTCCTTTTTTTCTGTAATGGAATGGCTGACAGGTTATTTTTGAAAAAGAGCAATTGAGAGAGAACTTGGCAAAGATGGAGGAAAGATTCAATGACCTTATCACAGAAAACCAGGAGAAAGTGAATAAAGAGAGGGAGTTTACACGACAGGAATGTCATGGAGAAATGCATCAATTGACCCTCAAGGTATGTTGTGAACTTTGTCTTTTGAGTCAGCGGCGTTAAGTTGATATATTCATTCTTTTAAAACTATTTGTTGTATGACATTTCTACTGTTTTGTATATCTTCCAGCGAAAATGAATTTTGAAAGTACAAATACACTTTGATGTGGAAAAGTTGTGATCTTTGGGATTTGTCAGATTTGATCAATCCCAAAATGTAGATTATCTATGATTTCCCTCAAATGTAGATTATCTATGATTTCCCCCGAATGTAGATTATGTATGATTTCCCCAAAATGTAGATTATCTCTGTTTTCCCCAAAATGTAGATTATCTATGAATTTCCCAAAATGTAGATTATTTATGATTTTTTTTAATTATTTAGTGATTTACAGATCTGACAACATTTTTCCTTGGCAGTCATAAAAAGTTCAAACATAAACAGTTTTACTGAACCTTTTTAAACAACACAGGTGCAGGAACTTGAGAATGAACTTGTCGTTACTAAAAATGAAATTGAGAGGATATGTGCGGAGAAGTCACACCTTAAGTCAGAGCTGGAGGAATGCAAGCAGCAGCTGAAACAGAAAGACAGTGATTTCAACAAGGTAAGTTTTACACTTTCACATCATGATCATCATATACACTGACACTTTTTTATTTAGGAATTTTGTTAAAGGTGGTGGCAGCTGAAAAGTTAGGGTGTATTTTGTTGAGTCTCATGAATATTCGATCACACTTTTTGTGCACATAATGGTATTGAAAACCTTTAAAACGAATGTTCAAAATAATCATAATTATTCTCAGGAATACTTACGTAATTTTTCAACAACATGAATATCAAAAAAGGAAATCTGTGTTATTCCCAAAGTACCTCATATCCTCATGTGTACTAAATTTAATTGAACAATACCTTTGTTATTTTGGTAAGGAGGGTTCCTCATCTCTACGTACATCTAAATAATTAGTCATGTATTGTTTCCAGGGAAATCTGTGATTCGTTATTGATTAACCAATACATACACTCCCTCAGCCAGCATCTGTCAGACATCCATGATGGTATCCCTAGATGTCTGTTAAGGCCAAAATAGAATGTATGTAAGTTTGCCAACCTTCAGGAAAAAAATACTGACCTTACACAATTTAGCGCAAATTCTTTTATTTATTATTTATTTCCACTCATCAATATGATAACAGAGATCACAAATCAGAAACAGAATCATTATAACATAAATTCACATTACACATTACAACTTAAATTTATACATGATAGTGGCTGAAACTGGGGACAAGTCTGTAAAAGACTTTCCAGGCCCATTCTTGTTTAAATGTAATACATGAAAAAGAATTACTTGATCTAAAAAAAGAGAAAACAGAACTTTTTAAACAGGGCCTGAATAAAAGCCTGACATTAAATGTTATTTGTACTAATTTATAGTCTTAAAGTTGGTAAGTTTTCAATTAGGAAAGTAGAATTAATTTTTCATAATATTTTGGGAATTTCAAATCAGAAACTAACATATATTTTCATTTTGGCCTAAACAGGCAGATACTTTGGTTGTTGTTTGTTCAGTTTGCTCACAGATAAAGTCTTGCTTGGTCATCCTTAGTGTCCTGCTTTGGATCATACAGTACAAGATCAGAGAGTACTTGCTCTGTTCTTCTCAAACAATGCCCAGCAAACTGTAGCCATCTTTTTTCTGATATGATATGTAACCCTTGGACATTCCCCATACAGATCTTTGTTAGTGGTGTGGTGTCTTTCAGTCAAGGACAACCTGATGTAGCAGCCATTCAGAAGTCTGCAACAGGAACTGTCCATTCTCAGCTACATTAGCGATCTATTCCAGCTATTAAAATTTTTAGGTTGGAGTTGGATATACTAAATTTGATTGAAGAATACCCTTGTTTTTATAGATGAATGAGGATGTGAGGTACTCTACTGCGACTGCCAAAGTCCAGGGACAGTGCATTCAGGGAGCTGGAGAGGACAAGGACCAGTATGGAGATAGAGCTCAGGGACAAAACACAGGTAAAGACTGCCAAAGGTCCAGGGTGGATTCAGACAAGGGGGAGGTCCATCAACAGGCTTCAGGATTTACAAAAAGATAATCATTAAACCTAATAATTTAAAACTTTGAAATTTATGCTAAATTCCTTCAGAACCTTTTAGCTTATTCCAATAAATTATCTAAAACTGAAATCAAAATTACTGGTTGTTAAAAGCAGAAAAGGTGGATCTGACCAAATTGTAACAATTAGGTTTTTGATAAATATTTTATTAACAGAAGAGTGACATTATATAGATGTGAGAATCCTTATCATTGACTTAAATTGTCATGGGTGGGGTAAGGGAAGGGATAGTTGAGTGAGCAGGTTACAGGTTTGACATCAAAAAAGTTTAAATTTTTTCCGCAATGACTGATTCCCATTGTTGGAGTCTCATATTTAAGATATGCACAGTCATGGGTGATCAACAGATGTAATCATCTAGGCTAGGTGACTCCATATTTACATCATTTATAGTTCAGAGTAATTTTTAAAAGAACTGTGATCCTAAGTAAGAAATTGTTTCTATGAAAGTGAAAGTAAAAACTTTTTTGGCTGGTTTCTTATCAGGAGAAGTTGAGGCTGATGAGCGAGCTGGAGGAGGTGAGGAGGAGGATGGAGACGGCAGAGGAAGGTCTTACTGCATGTCAAAAGGAACGTTTATCACTCACAGATAAATTCAATTCGGTGCAGAGAGAGGTAAGCACATCACTAACATTCAAATGTAAAATCCTATTTCATATAAGATAAACTTCTTTACCATTGAACTAATCTTTTAATGGTATGAGCATGTCGATTCAAATATTTACTCCAGTTGTGCTTCCTATGACTTGATTTTTAAATGATTTCTTACAAAATTTTTAATGAAGTAGGCAATCGAAAATCAATGAGCTCTTTCTTCAAATTGTATCCATTATTACATGATATGATCATTTTTGCAGAGATTTTTGGCATTATTCTAAGACTTCAGCTGCATTGTTTCTTTTGTACTTCCGCTTATCTCATACCCACATGCATTATATGAATTTCTCTCAAATGATTATCAACGATTTGGACAAAACTTGTTGGGATATCAGCTCCTCTCTTCAATGTTGGGGAAAAGTTATGTGTAATTTTTCAGATGCATCAAAAACTTTTCCTTCATGCATGTTAGACCATTTTAAAATTCAGGGACAACATTGAACAGGAAGTGGGGCTGTCGATAAACTTTCAAATCATTATTCTTGAAAATATAGAGAAATATGATTGGCAATGTAGCTACACCTTTTGCACACAGGTATGACCTCAATATTTTGTACACTGGATGTTTTATTATTTTTGGTTTGAATGCTAATAGCATAAGGAACCTATGCAGTCATGCTGGTGTGTGTATGTGTATAGGGGTGTGTGTGTGTATTAACCCTTACTCTACCAGGGCTTTGAAAAAAGCGACCCCAATTTTTGTAACTTTTTTTCATATGCATTTTTGACAACTTTCCTTTTATTTTATTTTGTTACAAGTTTGGTTGGAATAGATGCTAAGATATTTATCTTTTTAGTAATTAAAACCAATTTAGGAAATATTGGACAAAATTATGCAAATTAAGCAATTTTTGGCTAAATTTGGTCAACAAATGGTCAATCTTTGCAGAAGTATAAGTTCTTGTCAGTATTGAAAACAGAGATTTGTGTTACATATTTAGATTTTTTTTTGAAATTTCCTTTCCAATGATACTAATCTATAATTTTTAAAAAGAAAGGAAAGATGAAAACACATCAAAAATGATTAAAAAGTCAAAGGACCCCTGAAAGCTGCAGCAGAAAAATAATTACGCAGTGGTCACGGTGAGACTCGAACCCGGAGCGCTGGCATGCTAGCCGCGCACATTTCCTCAGCACCACGTAGTTGTTCAAATTGGAGAGGTGTAATATATTTCTTATAGGACAGGTTCTAAATAGAGGGAGGTATGCCTTTATTCATATATCAAATGAAAGGAAATTTCAAGCGCTTTCGAATGGCGGTTCAATGAAGCATGTGTGATGTACGGTTTGGGTACACGATTTTTTGAATAAAATCGGGTCAAAAATGGCAGAAATTCATGAAATTTTGAAGAAATTTCTCCAGAACAAAAGATTGCATGTAGGGATTATAAAAATTATACCAGAAAACAATACTGTCATGTCTTAGGACTTGCATGTTTGATTTTGAAGCAAAAATGTGATCTTGAAGTTATTGTAAGATTTAAAAGAGAAAAAAAAAAATTGTAAATTGTCTAGCAATTTTGAAACCCTTCTTGAAATGTACTTTTTAAAAATTATGTAATATGACCTTGAAAAAGTTTCATTTTCTGAAAGAAATATTGAGTACTTTAAAATGATGCAAGATTACTCCTATAGGTCTGTGGTAAAGTCCTGATTTTATTTTTAAAAAAGGGTGAATTTTATTAGAGTAAGGGTTAAGTCTGTGACAGCAAACTTGTAAGCATGATATCTCAAGAACAATACAATGGATTTATGTTATATGTGGTACACATATACCTCATGGTCTATAGATGTGCCCTATTGGTTTTGGTAATGATGGCATGCATATTAATGAGTAGGTGGGGCTTAATATGAAAATCTTGAAATGCTCATATTTTAACAACCGAATGTCTTGATTTTTTTAGATATGCCCTATTGTATTTGGTGTTGATGTCATGCATAGTAGGCGGGGCTTAATATACAAGTCTTGAAATGCTCATATTTTTACAATCACATGTCTGTTTTGTTTCATATTTGTTTTGATTATATTGCTAGCTAGTGTGTTCATTGTATAAACATTAAATTTCATTAATATGCATAGTAGGTGGGGCTTAATATGAATTTGCTGAAAAGAGCTTGTAAACACGATATCTAAGGAATGATAAACTGGAGTCATATCATATGTGGTAAACAGATAGCCCATGGGCTGTATATGTGTCCTATTGGTTTTGGTACATATAGACAAACCTGTCTGTATGTGAATGTTATGCCTAGATTGTAAACATGATATCTCAAGAACAGTACATTGGATTCATGTCATATGTGGTACACAGATAGCCCATTGTCCAAAGATGTGTCCTATTGGTTTTGGTGGTGATGTCATGCATATCAATGAGTAGGCGGACATTTATGTAAAATCGTCAAATGCTCATATTTTAACAACTTCATGTTTGTTTTGATTCATACTTGGTATATTTATACTGTTAGCTAGTGTATGTACATATGGTATAAAATAGTTGAATAACATTGATATACATAGTCAGCAGGGCTTAATTGGTTTTGCTGAAAAGAGCTTGTAAATACAGTAACTTGGATACAAGTCATATGTGGTACACAGATAACCCTTTGTCTGCTTGTGTGTGGTTGTGGTGGTGATGTCATGCATATTGCTTAAAGGAGGCCTAATATCAAATTAAAAAAATCTTGAAAAATTGTTGTCCAACGGGTTCTATTTTATTGATGTATCATGTACATGGTGGGTATGGCTTATGAATATATGTTATTTAGTATATTTTATAATTTACTATGCAATGCCAGTTAGTATAAATCAACCAACAATGAAAGAATGCATCAGAACCACTAAACATTTTGGTTTTCTGGTTATTAGATCTTGAACTTCCGTCCAGATTCTTGTCCTAAGTACAAATTATTAGTTTTCATATTTCAATCCCAACTTGTGTTGTTGTCACACAGGTGTTCTATGCCACATTTAAATTTTACTTTGATAGCATGTTGATTTTTGTTGTATTTTGTATTTAAGTTGAGTATGACCAAGATGGAGAAAGAATCAACAGAAAGAACCAACTCTGAGAGGATAAAGATGGCGACCCATCAAAAGGATCAGAGGCAGCAGGAATTGAGACAGACCATTTTTGAAATGGAATCACAACATGGTATTTCCTAGAAATATTTTCTCTTTAAAATGGAATATTCCGTGAATTTTTATTTTCATGTTTATGATAGAGGACTATTAGAAAACAAACTGGTGTAAAAACCATGTTGATATCTTATTCCGTTTAGGATTTATTGCATTTCAAAGGTTTCACCAGTGTGACCTTGTAGTTGTACAGTGTGATGTCATAAAGACAGATCCAAGACAAGTTTATGTATTTCTATCAAACAAAACAACAAATATTTTTCTTTTCCTCTTTTCTCTCCTTTTCCTCTTTTCTCTCCTTTTCCTATCCCCATTCAGACCTCCATTTCTTCACTTCCAGCTACCTCAGTAAAACCTGGCAAGACTCCTGGAATCTCCAGACCAGTAACAAACTTCACCATCAAACCCAAAGTCAGGACCAAGTCCCCCTGCACAGTCGCAACGGCAGGGAGGATGTTGTTATCACCCGTATCCGCCTTGGCCACACCTTTCTCACCCACTCTCACCTAATTTCCGACTCCCCTGCTCCTCTCTGCAACACTGATCTTTCGATCAAGCATATCCTCTTAACCTGTTCTATACACCTGAACTCCCGATCACACCTCTCCCCCTCCATCTCCATTCCGATCTTCTCAAGAACAATCCTACCTCCAACTTCACCACCTTTCTCTACAACAGCAATCTATTCCACCTGATCTAAACCTCCCTTTCCATCCCTTCTCTCTCTGCCTTACCTTCCTTTTATTACCTTAATTTTTTTCCCTTCTTTACCTTCTCTCCCTCCTTCCCTCTATCCCACCTCTCTGTCCTAATTCAAGCACCTTAGTTTTTAACACCCTCTTGGCACATTTGACTCAAACTGTCGCGGTGCCGTTAAACATCAACAAACCAAATCTACTTAAGAGTATAAGGTTCATGGACAGATGAGCAAATCATGTTCTTGTAGTGTGTATATTGCACCCCATTTCCATAATTAAAGCATGCTTCCAATGATTTAGAAAGAGGCAATTAATTTTTAAAGAAATACTTAACATTGCCTCTGATCTGCCTTTATGACATCACTTTGTACACTACTAGGTCACTTTTCAACACACTGGTGAAATTTTTGAAATGTTTTAACTTTAAAATGGATTATATATCAACAATAAAGATCTCAATAATGGAAAGATATCAACAGAAGACAGATACCAACAATAGTTTTTTTACCAATTTGTTTAACAGTCGTCTGTCAGATATATGAAAATGATAATTCACAGGAATATTCCTTTAAAACCTTTTGTGTTATGTTTTGTACTTTATCTGCACCACTGAAGTTTATCTTTATTCAATCTTTGCGAGTGGTTCTTCATCACATGTCATCGGAAAACTGAAAATGCTATTTTTGGAATTTGAAAACTTTTCTGCTTAGAATGTATGGTGTTTTGATTGCATGGACCTGAACAAATGAATGTGCATCACAGGAAGTGCTTGATATCTTAAGCATTGTTGTCTATTTAATACAGTGCCTCAAAAGATAATACAAATTCAGATAGGTTTGTAAATGCTTATGATGTATTAGAAGCGAATCAATTAACTAATTATTGATAATATTTGTAACTAAGGTAGTGTAGTGGTGCATCATGGGATTGCATCTGCTACGAAGTGATGTCTTTTTGATTGGTTTTGTCTGTTTGTCAAAGGTATATGTTAAGAAGTAATGAATGGATTTTGAAAAATATTGGAAGAATTGATTAGTTATTTGTTTATCTGTGTGTGTTCTGAGAAAACGCATGTTTCTGAAACTTTGGCTTGGTGGAAGTATGCGCCCACTGAGTGCCCTCTATTTTACTTACTGTGATGGACAAATAGATGGGTGGAGTGAGATTAGATCTGTAGTTGGAAATACTGATAAATAATCCGCCATTACATTCATGGCATTGCACATAATACTTGGCAAAGTCTGTAAGTCACAGAAATGTAAATTGAAAGGTTAACAAACAAAAACAAACAAATATTTGTCTTTAGATTGAAACCACTGTCTGAGAAAAATTCAGGTATGTAGGCAGTGAAGTCAAAAGTTTGCTTATTGATGTTGAGAAGGAGATAGAAAATTGGACATCACATGACTTGTCAGACATGTATTCACTTTTTAGTAGAGACTGCAAAGATTAAAAACATACAATTTAACACAAAAGACACAACTTTAGAGGAAAATGTCCCACTACAGTATGAGATTTAGATCAACATAACAAAAATGTAGGAAGTGGTTTGAGAGGCTAGATTGGTTTATCATTACTTGATAGCATCATGGTTGGTTTTACTAAATCACATCTCAATTCTAAAGATGGGTCAGTGAAAATTATTCAGTGATAAGTTGACATTCAACCAATCACCATAAGCGGGATTTGAGGAGGGGGAACTTGCCCCCCCTCAAACTTTTTTCCAAAATTGTATCTTTCGAATGGTGATTTGATTGCATCTTCATGTGATTCCCCCACACACACACTTTTGACCCCCTCCCCACTTTCAGTAGGCAAATTCCGCCCATACCAGTCACATTTATGTTCAAGTTGTGATGTGACCAGTGACCTTAAAAGATAATATATTTTTGTGATTCAATTCAGTGTACAACATTTCATTCAAGCTTTTGTTTGCAGTGTTATATTAATATCACTAATTATGATTGAAGACATTTCCAAGGATGTTGAGTATATTTAGGTACATCTCAGAAGCAGCATTTAATTGTTTTTAACCTGTGATATTAAAAGGTTTGAAAGTTTTAAGAAAATTCCCAATGGCACCCAGGATGTATGCACATCATTCTTAGCTTGAATGTAAACTTGATAGCATAAATGTTTGGTGCATTTTGATAAATTTCTTTTCCTCCATAGCATTAACTGTTGCTGGACTGGAGGCGATGATATCAGATCAGAATAGTTTAATCAGCAAACTGAGAGACCAAGGGAGGATGCTGACAACAAAGTTGGAGAAAATAACAGAAGATTTCAGGTTGGATTTTGCATATGTTTAAACTTGTCAAAAGAATGAGCATTTTTTATGTAAAAGAAAAATGTATGCCTCTTCTACAACACTAAGAAAACAAAATTATACCGTTTTTTTACCGTTTGAGTTTAGCTGTAGGACCCTGCTTCAGGTTTTTACCATTTGAGTTTAGGTGTGGGACCCTGCTTCAGGTTTTTACCATTTGAGTTTAGCTGTGGGACCCTGCTTCAGGTTTGTACCATTTGAGTTTAGCTGTAGGATCCTGCTTCAGCTTTTTACCATTTGAGTTTAGCTGTAGGATCCTGCTTCAGGTTTGTACCATTTGAGTTTAGCTGTAGGATCCTGCTTCAGGTTTTTACCATTTGAGTTTAGCTGTAGGACCCTGCTTCAGGTTTGTACCATTTGAGTTTAGCTGTAGGACCCTGCTTCAGCTTTTTACCATTTGAGTTTAGCTGTAGGATCCTGCTTCAGGTTTTCACCATTTGAGTTTAGCTGTAGGATCCTACGTCAGGTTTTTACTGTTTGAGTTTAGCTGTAGGACCCTGCTTCAGCTTTTTACCATTTGAGTTTAGCTGTAGGATCCTGCTTCAGGTTTTCACCATTTGAGTTTAGCTGTAGGATCCTACATCAGGTTTTTACTGTTTGAGTTTAGCTGTAGGACCCTGCTTCAGGGTTTTACCATTTGAGTTTAGCTGTAGGATCCTGCGTCAGGTTTTTACTGTTTAAGTTTAGCTGTAGGATTCTGCTTCAGGTTTTTACTGTTTGAGTTTAGCTGTAGGACCCTCCTTCAGGTTTTTCCTGTTGCAAGTGGGTAATGCGTAGTAAGCATTTTGAAGGTACTGGGTTCTAGCAATTTCCTGTTGTACTAAAACAGGCTATGATATAGTCATTGGTTGTTTATTGAACCTGTTTTCAATTTTGTTTGATAGACAATTTTCTATAAAGTGATATGTAAAACACCCCTGCATTTCATTTCCTTTGTCTATCTCCTGTTGGGGTTAATATCTTAATTCTTCCAACAATTATGTGTGTATTACCTAGTTTGGTCATTATTATCATTGTCCAGTTTAGCCATTCTCATTGTGTGCTGTTCTAATACGTGTCATATCAGTTTTCATAATGTGACAAACAGTCTTATTCATTGTTGTCTGTTGCAATCATCAAATTTAGAATTGATCAGAGCCCAAATTATTCATTATGTATGAAGAAATTTGATCATTCATTACCTGTTAGTTTACTCATTGTACTGATATTTATGTTATGTGTTTATCATTTGTTATTGACAGTGCAGAAAAAAGACGTTTAACTCAGACCATCCACGAGCTGACCTCGAGGTCAGACAGGCTGTTTAACCAGCATGGTGAGATGGAGAGGCAATGCATAGAGCATGGCAAACTGCATCAGAAACTTAAGACGAGGCTGAACCAGATGGACCAGCATGCAAAGAAGACTGCCAAGCAAGTGAGTGATTGCATGTGTCATTGAGATTTTCTCAAATTTGCACACTTTTTTAATGCAAGATAGTGCTTGAAATGTCAAATGTGGTGCAAGTGATATTTCCAGCAAAGATTATTCTTGTTACATTGGCTCTTTGTAGAAGAATGATACTGTGTTTACATTAGCGCATGAATGATGGGAGTCTACATTGAGAAACCGAATTTAGTGACAGCAAACGGCTGAGTTATTAAGCTAGGAGGTTTAAAACTAACATTTATAGATTATTTTTTTTGGGGTGGAACAGTAAATAAAAAGAAATGTTCACATTGTGTATAAGTTGTAAATTGCTAGAAAAGAAATGATGGGGAACAGTATAAAGATGTGGACTAGTTTATAGGGTTGATATTTTGGTGGGATATTGTGCAGATCTGAGGGAAGTAATAGGAGGCAAGGGAAAGGGGGAGTTGGGTAGGAAATGACATGATGAGAAGATGAAAATGATATAAAGAATAATTGAAGAATGGTTGGAAAGTGGATGGTTTAGTGAGCACTGCAAAAATGGGTTTGAGGTGAGGGGTAATTGGTTGCCATTAACGAATGCACATGACATATCAGTGAAGAGGGAATTTGTTTTGTTGTATGATACTCTTGTTTACATATTTATTGTACATCTTTTGTGAAGGATGTATGTGTTTCCTAGGTTAATAAAGATGGAAACTAAATTTAATGCTCGGTGAAAGGAATTGCTTTTAAGCAAAAATTGCAGTTCAATTTATACGGCAGCCCATGTCAGCCAATTCTATGCAACACAGAAACAGATTTAGTTGAAATTTATATCACTGTTTGTGAACATTCTTTATTAATTTCTCATCCAAACAGGTTGTTGAATTACTGCAAATTCAAAATGAACTTCTATACGATAGGGATGCTTTAAAGAAGGAGGTCGAATTCTTGAGAAAACAGATAAATGCTGAAGCAGCACCTTCAAGCGATATTACAGGAAGGAATCAAGAAGAGAGGAATTCCAGATTTGTACCAACCAGAGACTCAGACTACATATAACAACACAAGATAATTATTTATTAGTGCAATAACAAAGCTAAGGATAAAGCAAAAAATGGGGGCTGGGAGGGGGACAAATAAGAATGGGTTGCTTTATGCACAAGAGGTACCTTGAAAAACATTTCACTTTAAATGCACATGTTCCATCAATTATCCATTTCCATACAAAACCTTCATATAGTAGTTGTTATCAATCAATTTGCTTGTTCTTTTTCTTTATATTGTGATCTGTAATTGTATCTCCTTGTGGAAACCAATATAAATAGGACAAATCCTAGTATAGCACTATGATGAAGTCGGTTTACTATGTGTTTCTTAGATTATTGTATTTTATTATTTGTGACTAAAATTTCCATTATAACACAAAAATTTAACAAGAACATTTTCAGTTGGAATTGTTTAAACCAATCTGATAAAATCATCAAAGTTAAATTTTCAGTCATTTTGATAAGAGAATATAAAGTTGTTTTACTAGAAACACATTTTGCCAAAGCTGTACTGCTATACTAGGATTTTACTGAAAAATAGGGGATTATTCAAAAATGGGGTACCACGGACACATCCAATTTTTTCCATCATAATTTGCATAAATTTTCCACACATTCCCATCCTTGTAAATAGTCATTGCTTTTTGTGTGTTTGTACTTTGTGGTCTTTCATTTATCAATTTTTGTAGATGACATCTGAATACTTTAAATCGCATAAAAATGTAGTAAATTTTACTTTGTGTAAAATTTCATTTGATAGTTTTCCGTAATCGAACTCCAAGCCACTTTAAAAATTGATACCCACCATAATTGTGCTGTTTATGTAATTCAGAGATCCTTTGTTTATTGCATGTATGCCTATGTATGTATAGTACAGCATTTTGCAGAGGAAAGAAAACACCTTGGAATACACCAACCTTTACTAAATTTTTGTAAGAAGTCAACAACAACAAAAAGTAAAACAAACTTGAACAAGATTTGTGATAATGTGATAATAAAAATGATCAACAATCAATCCTGTATTTTGTGAGTCATTGTGCACACTTGTTTTATCAAACTTTATTAGAATTACTTGCCCTGTAGTTTTTGCTCAAAGTGTTCTTATGCTTCATATGTCATACCTGATTGAATGTAAGATTTGACATGCTGCCAGTAATTCAGTTCTACATCATTTCAAGCTAAGGCATACCAAACTACACACTGAAACAAAGTGAGGTAATTTGAGAGGTGTAGGTAGTATGGTTGTAGTGCAGTCAGCGCTGAATCAGACCTTAGACCATCTTACCCTAGATTACGTAAGTTGGAGCTTTTTGGAGCAAGCCAGTTTATGGTAGGGTTTATATGGCTTCTCATGTTAAAATTTATGCTCCAGATGAAAACTGGATATTTAAAAGCTGCAACAGATTCTTAAAATATTGGACCATGATATATTTCATTATCATCTTATTGATCCTCAAGATACCAGCATTCTATAGGGCTTACATGATGAAAAGTTTGATCTGTAAATTACATTTTGATATCAAATGCTGCCATTGGTTTCATGGATATTTTCAACGCCTCCATCTTTTTTTCCGTACTGTCATGCTTCTTAGGGCGTACACAATATTACATATGTATCAAAGGGTCAATCTATAAAGTACTTGTGTGGGTGTAGAATTTCCTGATTTTTGCAGCAGATGACATCAATATTGAAAAGGACCAAATGTTTCATATAATTTTACTCAACTGTTTTGTATTTTATTATTCACTCCCATTGTCTTTATAAGAGTTCAATGAACTTGCAAAAAAGAAAACATTAGCCAAATAGCTTTAAAATTGATTAAAAACCAAGAAAGTAGCAACAACTATAATCAAAATCAGTTTAAAATTGACCAAATCTACAGCTTCCTGAATTTTCAAGCATCAATTTGCAATTTTGTTGTGTTAATTCAATATTACAAAGTGAGTTTGTATTTTATTATGTAGATCTTTTTTTTTAATCGTCTATCGTAATCTTATGAAGCGGCCCAGCAAATTTTGACCAAAACTTTGATAATACCCAAATCAAATTCTATCAGGAACAGACGTTCCCACCATTTTCAGTGACTGAGATTTAGAAAAGAAATTAAAAGACTTTCATAAAGATTTCAAGTTGTCAGCCCATCACACACTTGGAATAGATTAAGAACAGGATGTGAAGTTGGTTCTAGTTCGCCTGTAATTAGGAAGTAACCCTAAAAGTGGCGTGGTGGGTAATGTGTCACTTGGGGCCAGTGGCAGCACTATGGGGAATTCCCCCCCCCCCCCACAAGATTGCCTTGCCCCAGAAATTTTGGAAAGTGACACATTTTGTCCAATTTATAGGCTTCCCCACTCCTCCCCACTGTGAGACAAAATTTCCCCATGACCCAAACCCTGGTGCCACCACTGCTGGGGGGGGGGTGGGTGGTGCTTCCTAGTAAATGCTCATAAGACATGATTAAGAGTAAAACATTGGGCACATAAATCTAAATTGCTTGCACCATTTTGAGGGAACTTTTAGAAAAATAGCTTACCGGGGTGAAGCCCTGGTATACAAGGTCCCAGAAGCCTTGCGTTTCATATGATTTTGATTGTTTAATATTGTGTTAAATCCAGGGTCTAAATTAAGCCTTGCATTTTTTATTATTTTTGGAGCAGAAAATTACTTAAAAGTATGTCAAAGCCCCTGTAACATGTCTCGTGATTTTGATAACAGGAAACTGCTTTGAAATGTGTCAAATGGTAGCGATTTTTCCCCAAAAAAGGATAGCAATGGCATAAATTTTCTTCTTGTCTGATTGGCTAGACCCTCACTTAACTCAAATTACTTCGTGCAATTGCTATTCTTTTTGGCTTATAATTAGCCACCTGGGAGCCCTTGAATTTGAGAGCAGAAAATATTTCTTAAATGTTTTTTCATAACCTTTTCTAAGAAAGAACATTTTTAGAAACAATTATGTACATATGTTATTCCTACCAGGAGATATTCAAATTTTAAGGTACACAAAAAAATGCCAATAAATTAATAGGAAAAGACTCAGTGTAATATCACAGCAAGACATTCTCCCACAAAGTTAATGTATTTCATTCAAATCTATTATCCTTTTTTGTTAGTTAAAATCTGCTAGAAAAATAAAAAGTATTAATGAAAGTTAGGTATTTATATACATTGCCAAATATACTTCAATAACTTTTATTGTTTCTAATCATACAGAAACAACAAATTAACCTTCAAAGAAATACATAACCATTTGCAATGGAATTGCCTCTATGACATCAAACATGAATTCATCATACCATACAAAAACTTTGAAATGCAATTAGAAATCTTTTAAAAAAACAGCCAAATCAAGCTAGGGTGTCGGAAGCTCGTAGTGATTTTGGAAAGAAAAATTGTGTTAAATAATGGGCCCTTTTGGTATAATGGGCCCTTTTGACTTGACTAACATGGTAACAACGTGAAAAATAATTCCCGAACAAAACTTTAAAATGTTTTTTTTCTTCAGAAAATCTTGTTATAAAGCGACTGCCTAATGGTAGCACATAATAAGAAGTCACCACTTTTCTTCAAATTCTCGAAAGCGCACGGTGAATTCTAAAACGCATAGTGAAAAGATAATTCGTATGCCATTTTTATAAATTTTGAAAAATTTCAACTCTTCGCAGTGGTTGAGTTCCTGCGCTTGTTGTGTCTGATTTTAAATTTGGATAGAAGTATTGTGGGATACTTTTTAAAGGATCCCCCGATCGGGAGAACAAAACTTCTCCCAATTGAGGGTACGAACCGATTGATTAACCAGCTTGATACATCCTTAAAACTTGTCAAACTTTCTTCAGCTTTAACTCAAAAACCAAGCATTATTTTTAAAATCTGACCTGCTCGCGTTTTGGAACTGTTTTGATCAATGTAAGACTTTAATAGATTACGCGAATGCAAAGCCTACAAATGACATATTGAGGCCTACGTCCGAAAAAGGAAACGGATACATTTTGAAAAGAAGCTACTCGGTAATTTTATGACTGCGGAATACATCGATGTTATAAAAAGACGATTCTTTATCATATAGTTTTGCAAATTAAAAGGGGGTGGCTTTGACCCTCAGCTCCCGTTTTTTTTATCTTAATGCTTAGTGATGACAGTTTTCTAGTGTATCACGGCGTGTGAACAACGAAATGGTATTACGACACCTACCTACCATCTTTGATTATACATTTTGATTAAACCGCTTTCTCTGAACACTGAATTTAAACATAATTTAAATTAGAAGTGTGAAGCTCTGCGACTTGTTGTTACACATGAAAAACTGACGTCGGTGGACTGCATCTGTATAATGAATGCCTTCACAATTTATTCCATGTTTTTTAATAAATTAAAGTCGTTCGCTCACCACTATTTTCCCCGTCTTAAGTCATAATTGATAGCGCAGTGAAAAACTTCTGGCATCTCAGATTTTATCTCACAAAGCAAATTAATAACTTCTTCCAGAAATGTGAGAAAAAAATTAATTCAGCATCGTGCGATCTCTAAAAAAGTTCACAATAAGCGTGATAGAAGTGCAGATCAGAGGCAATTTCACTGATGTGAGAAAAAATAACAGCTCGAGGCACTGTTCCAAAGGAATTTATTTTTCAATCTAAGGAGCGAAAGGTGAAATATTTATTGCTGACAATTTTGTTTAGGTTTGTATATACAATAATGATTGCAGATACAGATCATCAAGTCCCAGTTTTCATCTTTACTTAATAAATCAACTTTGTAATCGGTTCATTCCATTACTATTTGGAAAGGTACTATTACACTAATTCGATCAATTTTATCATTGGAGGCTCGCAAGGAGTGCTCTTGAATGAAAAACAAACACTCAAGAAGTACAGCAAGGAATTTTATCCCTTTTACTTGTCAATTGATGATTAAACCTGATGTGCGTAATGGATATTTTCGTCACGTATAAAGAAGGAACTCAGATAACACAATTATGGAGGGGGGCTAACGTAAGCCCAGCAAGTGGGAAAACGTTGGTTGAAGGTCGGGTGCTTGGTGGTGCGCTGTCGCCCCAACAGTTATTTAAACGTTGGTCTAAAATTTAGCCAATGTTAAACCAACCTAGAAAAGCAACGCTGTCACATCATTGGTCAACTTAAATGGTACCAACATATGCCAACTTTATGCCAACGTTGAGCCAACGGTGTGTTATCTGGGGAGGACCGGCTGGTAACGTTCCAGTGCCAATAGTACGAACAAAGTTGTAATCGTGTCAAATTAAAACGAAAATGAAGATACGGGCCTATGTTTAAATGTCTCATACAGCACTGCAATTCTCTCCCGCTTCGTCTTTGAAAGTGCTTGCTAGAGTCATTCCTGCTAAATCTGATTGTCTCTCTGCAGACTCACCGTGTCTTGTTAGATCTTCACTCTGATGAGGTGGTCTTGGGCTTGGGCTGGTTCTGCAACGAGAGCAAAAAGTAAGGCAGTTAGTAGTAATGTGTATACCATCGGGCCCAGTAGTTTAGGGTGGATTGAAAATCCAGTTCAAGATTGCTGAGAATTCGTCGCGGGATCTCAAAAAAGAGTGACGAGAAGTGTGTTCTGAACTGATATAGAATGCATGATCATGCAGAATTGTGCTAACAACGTTATTGTGTTCTCTGATCCTTAATAACACGTTCCCATCATTTATTATTGCATGGCTTATTTTGACCTTGGCCCAAAGGTCACCACTGCTGTTCTTCGTTAATCAGTTTTGTTAAGCCCTATTTCCCTCAAGTTTGCGACAAAAAATGATTGAATACTAATAAATTTACCAGTTTATCTCAATAACGTCTCTGCAGCTCTATGTAATTGGTAACAAATGAAATCGTCACAAATTTGGATTATTGAGCCTCTATCTTTAACGTGTTAGATGAAACTTTTCAGTCGTTAGGCCTATTATAGAAATTTTCAGATGACCAGTAAGGCGTTGTGGTTTATATTTCTAGGGGTATAAGTACTAGTCTTGTCAAAAAGTTGAGCCTCACCTTTTATTCGTCCAGAGGCCCCTTAAAACTTCTTTAAGCGTGTTTTTCTTATCTGGTGCATGTGTGTTCCGTGCCTTACAAGATTGTCTGTCATTGTCTATTCTAATGTTTCGAGTAAAGAGGGGTTCTACAGTTACTAAGTCTAATGATAAATCTTCTGTTGCAGGTGTAGTTTTTGATTTTGGTCTCAATTCACATCCCCGCGCTGCGTCTCGTGAAGTTATGGAATACGATCTTAATTCTGTATGTAACAGACTTGAAGATGACATTTCTGCAGTCTCCAACTTAGATTTGTTATTCACGCTCATAAACTCGTCATGCACCAAGGCGTCATGGGTAGGACGTGATCTTGAAATGTTTGAATAGTCTTGAGGTTTATAAGAGCATCCTTCGATGCTTTGTTCAGCGATCTGTAGCTGTTTAGACCATGAATCCTCCAAGAGGTTGGAGTACATAGGACAATTCAATGGAGTGAGATTGTCTTCCTCCTCTTCAGGAGTACTTTCTTCTGTACTTGACTCCTCAACTTCGCTTTCTTCATTTGTTGGTTTTCTTCTTGTCTCCATCTGTAGACTCCCAAATCATTTCCACCAAAAGCCTTTTCAATAGCCGTTGGGATATACGCTACTGTGTCCCCTTTTAGATCACGGTCGCCGTACACTGCAAATGAGGGGGTTCGCGCAGCACCAAGATTTGTTTTAAAATAATTGACTGATATTTTGCTGTTCAGATTTTCGCATTTTCCCACAGCCTTTTCACTTAAATTGCATTCTTGAGACACGTTGCCTGAAGTTGCCTTTACATCAGAGGTGAAACTTCTATGTGAGGGATGATCTTTGAATATGTCTGGTAGATTTGGAGTCGTTATTTTATTCAAATAAGATGTGTTGTTTGTTTGTCGATTGTCTAATGAACTTGAATTACAGCAATTAACAACTTCATCAACGAAGCTATGTGCATTGTCTGTGTGATTCTCCTGTAAATCTGTAGTTGATTTGTCAGCTTTCATCGCATTTAGATTTAGCAAGAGCGTTGGTGGCCTTGAATTTCCACTTCATACTCTTGCGCCAACAATGGACTGTGGGATGGTGGAACATATCGAACGGTGTCACGTGAATTTTGCATGTGGTGGTTATTATTCAGTTGAAGTTCACCAACAGAGACGAGGCTAGGCTGCATCTTCTGTTGAATTGAAAATGACATTTTTCCACGATTTTTAACAGACAGGAGGTTGAAGACCTCATCTGGAGAAAGCTGACTGTCTACAGAATGTCGTCTTTTCACGTTTCGTCCTTTAATGGAAACCTTTTTACCAATTGTTGATACATCCATCTTGCTTGTCCGTAAAGAAGATGATTCTCTGCATAGTAAGCAAAACAAAAACGTATTTTTTATCATGGGATATAGGAGATCATCACCATCATCGTCGTTGTCGTTGTCGTTGTCATCATCATCATCATCATCATCATCATCATCATCATCATCATCATCATCATCGTCATCGTCATCGTCATCGTCATCATCATCATCATCACCATCATCATCATCATCATCATCATCATCGTCATCGTCATCATTGTCATCATCTTCGTCATCATCATCATCATCATCATCATCGTCATCGTCATCGTCATCATCGTCATCGTCATCATCATCATCATCATCATCATCATCATCATCATCATCACCATCATCATCATCATCATCATCATCATCGTCCGATCATCATCATCCGAACATAATCCGATCATTATCCGATCATCATCATCCAATCATCATCATCCGATCATCATCATCCGATATCATCATTCGATCATCATCATCCGATCATCATCATCCGATCATCATCATCCAATCATCATCATCTGATCATCATCATCCGATTATCATCATCCGATCATCATCATCGGTCATCATCATCCGATCAATATCATCCGATCATCATCATCCGATCATCATCATCCGATCATCATCATTCGATCATCATATTCATCATCGTCCGATCATTATCCGATCATTATCCGATCATCATCCGATCATCATCCGATCATCATCCGATCATCATCATTATCATCATCAGCAACATCATCATACCATTTTGTGTACTTGTCGAAATTAATGTCAGCCTTTTTATTAAAGGTGAATACGTTTGTATGAATCCGATCATGTAAATCATACCTGTCAATGCTTTCATCCAAGCCATGCGAGGTGGTTTCCTCTTTGGCGAACGAATGCACAAATGTCATAAAATCTGTGAGATGTCGCAAGCAGTTCTCAAAATAAAGTCTGTCAGGATGGTTTGAATCAGTGTTTCTCGAGAGCTCCTACGGGAATGAAATCAATGGAAATATCATCATAATCACAAAAATAAAGAATATATATTTGATTTTACCACTTTTATTTCGTACAAACGTTTTCCTTTCTCATAGTTAGACCATTTCACGAGTCATTGCAGCATCGATGATGGATATAATACAAAATCTATTCTCAGCAATGTTCTTGCTTCCATGGAAATTAATGTTGTAGCATGAAATTAGTATCATCCATTGAGAGTATGCTCAATTTCACAAAATACTATAATGGAAAAACTATGGTATTTTTCATGAAAGCTTATTAAATCAAGTTTGTTATTTCTTAAGAGACAATGATGAATAAATAGATACGTATACGATGAACAGGTATGGATCACGTGGTAGAAGATTCGTACATAAATCTTAAGAAATCATCATACTAGCATATACTGTAGCTATATTCAACTGAAGGTTGAACCATAGATAGCGTTATGTAGCGATATTTATGCACATACTAAGGACGCGCAGATGTTTTCAGTACTAAAAGGAGAAATAAAGTCTTATACAATCCTTATTTTATATGAGAGCGGATTGAAATCTAAACCGACCAAAAACAGCAAGTCAAAATCTTATTCTTATCTCAAGTTATTTCATGTTTGAAGTTAAGCATGGCGACTGCCATTTTGTTTATTTCTGTATTGAAATCTTGAGCATAACACGGACAATGATTATAATGTATTTTATATATTGAATTAAAGTTTTTATTCCAAAATGATGTGACACAAAGCAACATATTTTGATAATTTCATGTATACACAAAAATGTCCTTTACAAAGGGAAAATAATATTTCATCAGCTAGAAAAATTGAGATTATAAAAAATACAAAGCATCCAGTTGGGTTGATAACATCATTTTCTACATATTCTAAAATCAAAATGGCGGCTCCCATTAAGGTTTTCAATAATTGAAAAAATGTGTTAGATTGCTTCGGGTGGTATGAAATTTGGTCAAAAATTTCTAATTTATGACATAAGGACTATGTCAGACTTTGTGTCCCTTTAAAATGTTAATGTCAGAAACTAAGTTCAAAGACTCACTGTGAGAACACGAAAGTAATATGGCATTCTCTGTAGTGGAGCTAAGAAAAATTTCATCACGCCGGAGTCCGTGTGATGATACAATTGCATTCGATCCTGTAAATGGAAGAATGTTAACAAGGTTTTTATATTTGCCTGTATCAAGTATCCATCTTTCAAAGAAAACAGTGCATGATTGTGTTTTTAAGTTAATGATGAATGATATATGATACAACAGGCAATGTATTGATGAAGTTTTCTTCAGTGTAATTTGAATTGATAGAAATATCAATTAATAGAAAAAGATAAGTTGGAAATTGTTGCTGTATTTGAACATTTCTCTGTTGTACAGTAGCTACCCAAGCAATGTCATGATACATCGTCCTCTGAAGTGATTAACAATTACGTTTCCTTTGACCACCTACGACAGGAATTTCAAGTGCCACTTTAGACAGATGAGGCAAACAGTTTTGATAATATAATATCTTGAACCTTTGTGCAAAGAAAATTGCGTCCACTCAGCTTCATTAGTGAAGCGACAAGAGTTTCTATGGGGAAATGTGTAAAGAAATACCTGGATGAATTGTACAAAGTTTGGAGAGTTGAATATGTACTGGTTGAGAGTAGTGAGACAGGCTGGAAATTCTGTCACGTACTTGGAATAAAGATCCAGTAGTTCCTGAAAGATAATTGCAATGTACTTTTGTTCAAGTGCATATTCTGATATATATATATATATATATATATATATATATATATATATATATATATATATATATATATATATATATATATATATAAACTTCCGCAATCTTGTTTCTATAATCTGGAATTAATCTGCAAAAGGCATTTTGTAAGAATGGCAATTTCCATGGTACGTTATACCACAAATGGTTAACAAAAGAGAACGATTTTCTTTTGAGGTACGCCGGGATAGTACTCACGGTGCTTTTAATGGTTAGACATTAATGTCCAAAAGTTAACCGGTAGACAGTGAACATCTAAAGCAAAAGCGACACCATCATGTTAGAGGGGGACAAATAATCCGCTTGTTTGATTTGAACAAGAAAATTGACAACAAATTGGATAAAAGTAACTCTTGCGCGTAAACTTTCCGATCCAATTCATATAAAAATTAGCCCACTAGTACCACAAATTTTGAAAGAGTATGAGTCAAATGAAGTGACTGGTGGATTAAATGAAGTGATGTACTAATGTAAAAGAGGTTTGCCTGCATAAATGTTGATTCTGTATACACATTCCGGTAGACGTATTTCCAAGGTGGTCCCATATCAAATGTTCCCTTCGCATTTGGTCTAACCTCTTAATACCGAGGAAAACCCATGTTTAAGTCTTTTTTTTAATGTAAAAGTTGAACTTTTTCTTCATAACACACGTATGAATTTTAAATAAAATTCAATTACTTTTCCTCTCAACCCTATGGTAAAATCGAAAATTGCTTTAATAAAGAAATATATCGGGAAATGTTTGACACATTACCTCAATAAATTGGAGGGTGGAATTCTAGCAAAAATCTAAGCAAGTCTAAAGTTCAAATATATCATATTGATATACGCACAGAAATTCCAAACAAAAGGACAGCACATTGTCCGAATCGTTTTATTTAGCAAGAATAACATAAGAATAGTTCAACCGCACGTCCCCGTCGGGAAAAGAGTTGCTTCACATCAAGTAACAAGCTAAAGAATATGAATGCAAAACGTTATTTTCTTTACATTTATCAATTTCATTGGTGTTTAAAATTACATTGAAATAGAAGTGTAGTACATATCGCGTCCTCTCAACAGGTCTCAAAAGTTATGTAAGATTAATTATTCATACGGCAGTAAATTACAGTTTAATGACTCATGTGGAAAGATACTTCATACATTTCTGCTATTCTATTCCGTAGCAAAGCAGTTTTTAATTATAAATATATTATGCCGAAAAATGTATCTTTAAGCACACCCGCACCCGACATCTGAATTACCAACCCCGCTTCCTGTTCAGTGTATTGTGTTTCCATTCAAAACAATTATTGTCTATCTGCCATTCCCATGCACACGACAGTCAAATAGCCCAAGGTTGTTTGTGTGTATAAGATTACAGAAAGCCAGTGCTGGGCACTTTTGCGATTGAAATCACTCATCGAAATACAATGCATTCACAGCAAGCAAGATTTAGTATTTCTGTTAAGGTAGCTTAAACCACAACATTGCAGAGCTTAATGGAAATGGTGTGAGAGGTTTGTTTTCATACTGGTGATAAAATAGTTGTGTATCATATGCCTGAGGTAATATGTACATTAACTGTAAATGATTGACGGACTATTTCTCTTATGGAAAGATATTGCTTCATGTCAACAATTTAACATCTTGAAACTATCTTTGTTTTATTATTTTTCCATAAAGTCTTAAAAAACTAAATGTGGTCAGAACCCTGTTGATTTATAGCTAATTACATGGAATGTATTATCTATGTTTTCATAGATGTAAAATAATTGGTTATTGCGATCCTCTTTTAGATTATTTGTCTTCCAAGCTCAATTGCTGGTTCATGTTTATTTTCTAAACTAAGTTCAGTCAAGTTTCTTTGCCCTTTGTGCACCATCCTTCCGGGAGAATTTATCATTTCTTTAAATTTAGTTGAGGGATAAATTTCCAGGAAAAGATTCTAATATATAAAGTTCAAGAATATCATATACTCAAAAAACGTTTGAACAAAAGATAGAACATTCCACTAATCATCTTAATTAGCAGAAATCTTATTAGAATTAACATGGTAACGTTCCTTTTCTAAATGGGCCATATACTTTTTAAAATGTTTAAATCAGGCCATTCAAGTATTATAAAGCGCTAAATCATTTTCCAAGACAACATTAAGTAAATGTTTTAATATCATATAGATATACGACATGTATGATTTAAGTAATTAACCCAATCATTGCACGTTATATTTGGACAAAAGGATGGATCCAGATCTCACTCCATCAAAACAGGACCAACGTTTGATCTGTTTAACAATTTTTGCATTTGCCTCATACTTTTTTGATTCGAACTGCATGTTTAATGATTGGCTTAAACTGTTATATGAATTCTTCCAAAATTTCTCCCTCATTGCGCTCATGCTTGGGACCATGTGAAAAAGGGCCGCATTCGGATCACTTCCTACCAAAAAGGTTTTCAGAGATTGAAACTTTTCTCAAATTACAGTTTTCCTTATCAATCTAGCATTAGTCCCAAATGCGTGTTTTAAAATATGATTGAAAATTGTATTATAATATTTTCCAAAGGTTACCCTGGGTCCACTCATCTTTAGACTATGGTAAAGCTCAAGCAAATTGATCTATTGTCAGCTGGCTTCCTTAATTACTTTCGCATTTAAATTGTGTTAGAATTTATGAATACTGTATTTTACTTGTAAGACATTATGGTTTCGGTACAATTTGACATATTTACAAATGATGCTAGTATTCTAGATGCTATGATACTAGATGCTATGTTCCACTAGCAAAATATTAATAATTGTTCGTAAAATAACGCTGGCATAAATCTATATTAAGTTCAAAGATTGTTCATTAAATTTAAAGTGGTTTTGGAAAATTAACCCATTGGAAATTGTCTTTCTTACCAAATGCAGTCTAAAGTGACAATTGGCGTTATCACCTTCGTAGAAAGGACAACTTATTTGGGTAGGCTTTTGCTTGCTTCTTGGTTCTCACTCATTTCCCACAATTTGTTGCTGAACGTCTGTAGAACATCATAGTGAGATATGTAGATTCAAAGTACCGTGCACTGTAAAAATTCCCACAAATAATGTATGAAATCCTTACCCCTTTGAAGCCAATAAGTCTTACGAAAAATTCTCCAAGATTGCCATACATATTCGGATCAGTACTTCTCTTTTGTAGTGCCTGCAGTAAATTGATGTGTATGTTGAAAATCGCTTTCATAGTAGATGGAAACAAAATCCTGTTGAAATGATGAATGTGAATAAGAGATATTGCTTGGAAATGTTTCAGTTAAATGTTCTGCAGCCACATCTTCAGTCTTTATTGTTAACATATATGAACATTTCTATATATCATTCAATCTTAAAGTTTCTTTTCATGTCTATCAAAATTTTAAAAAAGGAAATATTTAGAAATATCATTATCACTTAGATATGTTTCACGAAATTTTTGCAGTGGTATAACATAAAGTAACTTTTTTTAAATAAAATGATTCCCAAACATTAACAGTAAATATATAAGCAAACAATAGATGAAAACACAACATTTTCTCATCATCATCAATATCATCTGTAATGTGAAAACATAAGGTGTATCTGGAATCACACTCTTCGTATATGTGATACGCAATATTACATTGAGATTTACGAAAAATCGAAATAAGTAAGATTTCCTCTTATATATACAGTTCAACTTCTTAATCTTTTACGTAAACGACGCTTTAAGGTTAAAAACTGCTGTCGAGAAAATGAAAGATTGCTTACTTCAGGTGTTCTTCTGGTATCAAAGAAGCTTCTCGCAAAGGTTGGTAGAGTTGCTCGTGGATGAATAGTAGATCCGATAAGTAGAGCTTTTCAGATATAAGTAATTCATTTGCAAGCTTGAGGCACCTTTTACCTGGTTGAAATATCAATATCGTGTGTAGTTTCAACCTAGTTTAATAACCGACCTAGAAAGTCAACTATACTAATTTGTAATTCAAATACAATATATAGTAAGCATAACGAACGTCCACTGCTAACATCTCAAACTGGAAAGGTATGTATGCATGTTTTAAACTAGTTGTCATTTGTAAATTACCGTGAAAATTGTAAAGTTACTTGTGAGCCAGCAAGCCATTTGTTTACAATCTTTTTTATATACTATCACACATCTTTACATTATTATCTTATTTACCCAACCATGTGTCATAATAAATTTAAGTTAATTCTGAATTCTTTTAAATAAATAAAACAAAGAACGAATATCTGTAAAAGTAAAGTCTAGCAACAAATATTCTTGAACGCTAGGTAAGCAAAACATCGTGTACCTTGATCATCCTGGTTATGAAAAGAACTCGCTCTGGAAGCAGATGTCCCGGGCGAAGAAGCAGATTTTTTCTTGAAAGAATCAAAACAACAAACAAATGCAACCTTCTTTAAGAATATTGTATCATATAAGTTGAACTTTTTCATTCTTTTTTATTTAGCTTGTTCAGATGCTAATATACCTAGAATATATTTTAATCTTTCACCCTAAAAATTAATTATCTTCTTTTTATTCATTATACAAACATTATGCCATGAAAGAAATAAGAAATTGAGCATTAACTTATATCGAAATGTTTCCAACGGTTTTTCAATCGTTTATGCTATCATACAAATATTAGCCAAAATTTGTTTATGAAACATAAAATAATTGCTACCTGTGAACGTGCATCCTCCAATCTCTCTGATTTTCTTGATTCATCGACACCTGCAATGTTGAAAGTCATTGCTTAGAACTATAATTCAACAATTTATAAACGAAATGGAATACGTGATTTATCTTTTTCCATCGGGATTATTAAGATAACTATGTCTAAACAAGAAGCACCTGAAAACGATCCGCATCAAATCCCAACAGTCTGTTGCATTCGTCAGAGTTTATTATCGAATTTTGTGACAGGATAAACAGATTAAGTGGGTGGCAAGAGTTTTCTCCTATATCCTATACAAAAAGTCACAAACCAGACTTGTAGACTTGTGAAACGTAAATCTGATTCAGATATTTTATAGATGTTGTGCAATATGAGATGGAAAAGTTGAATAGTTGCCTTTTCGGCGAGAAATACTGTGAGAATATAAAGGAAGCATTGGTTGAAAATGTAAAGATCATCGAGACGTGGGAAAGAATGCAACGATCAACGAGACATGGGCAATAATACGTTGCCTCTGCTACTGAAGATAAAGATACACAAAAGTAAACTATAAAACATGATTTCAATTTTACCTTTGATCACATTCCTTTAAAAATCGTTTGCAAGCGTATCATATGCATTCATGTGTATTCATGAAGAGTGGTTCCATTGCTATGCCCTGACGTCAAGTGAGCCAAACCCGTTTTCTGTGATAAATTATCTATAACCTTTCTTGGCGGGACGTTCCATTCATTCGTTTATCATTTCATGCTCTAATCCGATGATTGGGTATTTAGTGGTATTTCTTTGAGAAAGATTGATATTGTCCTATATAAAATTGCTTTGCATATGATATTGTGTGCCTCCCATCAAAGAGCGATATGAAAATTGTACTGGGAAACTCAACAAAGGCAAGCCCGTTATGAAATACTTGATTTGGCAATGAAAGGTACTTACACAAATGGTCATCAGGAATTAAATCCATGAAAGTGATTGACGAATTGTCACTTTGAATAACATTTGAGGAGATCGAAGTATCTAAATCATCTGTTTTGGGTAATTCCAACTCATTTTTGAAGCAACTGTATTTAGAAATAAGTACAAAGTAAAATGATACATTTTGTTAAAAAATCACACCCATTTGAATAAAACAACTGTTGAAATACAATGACGGGTACGGAGCTCAGTAAGATTAAAGTGTGTGCCCATCCTAAAGACAGATCAATTGTGTATTACTTGGTTTGGTTTGGTTTACCAAGGTTCATAACGTCCCAAAAGACCTCCGTTGGAGTATTTAAGTCAAGACACCCACGGCCGTTTTACTAACCAGTCGTGGAGTACTGGTTGGAGACCCACCGAGAATTCAGCCCGGGATGCTAGATTAGAAAGTTGAAGCTTTAACGCACTGCCACGGGAGTCAGGATACCACCATGATAGTAATTATTGTGGTAAAACCTTTTATTCAAAATTGTCTCCATGCACCTGCACATTTGTGTTATTGTACGTTTTTATTAGACATCGCCAAACAACATCAAACTAGAGAAACCTACATTTGTCAAAGCCATTTAGTCAGTTAGTGGCAACTATTGCATTTTTCATATTCAAATTCACGGTGAATCTCTTTAATGCAAGAATATTGGTTTATGTTATTTGACTGAGTTTATGGTAATGATAATTGCTATCTCTTCATTTAGTTTGGTAAATTTCATTGTGCAGTTCATATGGTTTAAAAAAAAGCGAAAATTGTCGCTATGTTATTTACTGTTTCCAAAATATTTTAAAAATTGCCACCGTAGTATTTTTTATAAGCTAAAGTACGTTCCAGGAAGACTAGCCTTGACTCTTTTTATACTAATTGTAGTCGTAAGAATTATAGAGAAATAACCAAGCACACGTAACCCAAAGTTGATGACCATGATGCATTGAATAAAACAGGAAGTAATGTGCAGAAACAAAATATAGGTGGATTGCAGCATGGTTAAATGCTATCTTTGTTTAATAGCTGTTTTGATAATTGATCTGTAAAAGGTCGAATGTGAAGAAAAAAATTAACTGAAGGAATACAAGTATATAAAATGTAAACAAAAAATAGAAAATTACAAACAGTACGTTCTATGCTGAAATTAAACAGTAACAAAACGGAAGGCATTTTTGTAGGAATCAGCCAGCACCTTTTAAGAAATGTGATGATATTATACCGCAGGATCAAAACATTGGGGGTGAACAAATTACACCAGCAAATGTTGTTCGTAAATTAGGCTTCTACCTTGATGAATATCTAAAAGGAAAAGCTCATGTAGAAAAAGTGTGTGCAAGTTGTGTGGGGTTCTTAAGTTAATCAGAAAGGTCAGAAAATCCATTGACACTAATACTTGCAAACTGTTGATTATAGTTTAATACTGTCAAAAATTGACTACTGTAACTCTGCTTTAGCTGGAGCACCAGATTATCTACTTAAGCGGCTGCAAAGAATTCAAAACATGGCTTGTCGCATTTTATTTAACCTCCAGTAATTTGATCACATTTCCATTTGTATGCAAGAACTACACTGGTTGAAGGTACCAGAGAGAATAGAGTTTAAATTTGCATTACTTGTATTTCATTGTATACATGGTGAAGCCCCATTATATCTTCAGACTTTACTAACAAGAAAGAGTGGATACTGTCTGCGCTCTTCAGCTTCATACCAACTAAGAACAAGCCATTGCTTAAACTCGTTGGCAAGAAATGGGGCTTTTTAACATTTGGGGCTGAAGGTTTAGAATAGTCTCCCTGTAGAATTGAGACTGATCACTAATTTATCTCTGTTTAAGACAAAAGTTAAAGCCCACATGTTTTGTAAATTATATCCAAATTTGTCTTAACTGTTTCTTACTGTAAAGCGCCTTTGTTTGTACATTGTTGTGTTTTTAGGGCCTTATACAAATGTTGAACTTTGAACTTTTTCGCTAACCTTCCCCGTGCAATCAATTAAAGCGAAGCAGTGATTATACCATTGATTGCCGTAAAAAATATTAGGTGAATAATCGAGATTTACAAATATAACGAAAGTTGAAACGTCAAACATTGTTTTCCACGATGTATAAGCTGCCTCGAGAGACACGTACATGTTCTTTTTTATTTCTCTAACTTGGTGCTCCAGTTGTGATTGTTTTCGTTTTAGTAAAGAAAATTCTTTTTTCCACAGTTCGTTCTCGTCTTGTACCTCCACAACTATTGCAGCAATACTCTTAACTTCTTCCTACAAAAATGAAACAAGAAATAAAGCTGTCGTTAGCAATGAAGAATGTACTATACATTTGCTCCCATTAATTAAAAAAAAAAATTGTGTCTGTTTGGCATGTTTCCACATATCAAATTAGAACAAGTGTGTCTACTTCTCTTACAAGAACCTGCTGTACCCCTAAGTTTCAAGATTTGGTATTCCCAAAATGTTTTCAAACTTATAGCCATAACAAATTATTGACGTCAGAACAAGGGTTTAAAAATAACTCTATTTTGGTTAAGTGTGCGATGTATTCATACAAGTTCCATTTATTCAATATTTATATATAGTTATCAATATCATGCGCATCATATTCGCACGAGCATGACGTTATTAAACAATCGCGTTTAATGAAAGGGGGAAGCAAGGGATCTGTATCTTAATTGATAATCTATTCATTAATTGAAAATAATCTAGGCAGGTAAATAATACCGATATTATTAATGCAAAAGCATTCAAAGCCTTTTATTTTTGGGATGTTTCAAACAATACCTATTTTAGAAAAGGATAAATGCATAAGAAGTGTTAGTATTTTGTGTAAACCTCATTCAAATTTCAGCCAACATTAGGCTATTGACTGCACAATCAAAATATTATTTGAAATAAATGTTATTTAAAATGTAATAAACGAACCAAGCTCTTTTTCGCTGTTTATATGGTACATTTCGATTAAAAGCATGTCTTGTTTGAATCAGTGTCCAACTGCTGTTAAACCATACACACTCCAAGGACAATCAATATCTGTCAGATCTTACAGGAACCATAACGGAACCAGACTGCCAGAGAGTATGTTTTAATAATTTGAAGAGAATCCTCGCACAAACACTCCAAAACGCTTGTCAAAATCTCTTCTCTTCTCATAGTTAACACTCGATCAGTGAGAAACAAAACTGTTGACATTCTACTGTTCTAGATTATATAATAGTTAATGAAATTCATTTTTGTGCTATAGCTGAAACCTGGACGAAGAATGTTGACAATGTCGTAAGAACCAGCCTGTCATCGTTTGGTTACAAATTCCAAGATTCTCCTCGTACAGTCGTATAGGACAGGGGAAGGAACTGTCATTCTGTTTCGTGAATGTTTTGATACTCGCAAGAATGCTTCTGCTGAAAAAGATTATTTTGCACTCTCCGAATGGTTTTGTTAAATGGGGAAAATTATAGCATAAGATTGTGCATCATTTGACGACCACCACATTCATCAGTTTATCCAATATTAACCTCCGTGTTTTATGAAGAAGTTTTTAATTATCTGAAACAGCTTGTCCTTTATAGTGAAATTCTTCTCATTGCCGGTAGTGGCGTGGTGGCAGGGGGCCAGGGGGTATTTCACCCCTTCCCTCAAAGTTTTCTGAAAGGGCACCGAGTGCTCAAGGGGGCACCAAAATTGTCCTGAAAATATATCGTATTAGGCCCTGGGAAAATGTATGTGTTGATCAATAACTTCTTCTTATATACTACTTGCACGTAATATTCCATTTTTGTCGTCCAAAAGCGAATACATTTTTCACAGAAGAGACAAAATTTCCGGGGACTTCACCCTGAATGCAACCATTGACACTCGAGCGGACCCCTGAATTTCGCGCCTGGACAATAAAAGATGCATGGAGATAGCTCGTCAGCAATATTTAATATCTGCCCCTACCATAAAGGGCATGCAGTTTATTGAATACAGCTGGTAGAAGCTTTTCGAGAGGGCGCCGAATGCTCACAGAGGCGCAAAAATTGTCTTGAGAATATATTCTCATAAACTTGTTATTCTCAACGCTGTAAATGTTTTCTCTTAAAACTTTATTCTTACATCAAAAATATGAAACCCATCCCTAGACCCAAACTAAACAAGCACACATATTGTAGTCAATGGAATTCTACATCTGAACATTCGTTCCAAAATATATATTCTTTTAAAACTAATTTTAGTGTGGAATTGACACGATTTTTAAGCAATCTCCTGCCACTAGAATTAAGCCAAAAAACGCCTACCAGGACGTCAACCCTGGATTAAGGTATTTTCTGCTATTCCTCAGCGCCCCTACCTGCAGCTTCTCCCCATAGATGTGACACATTTTAAAGCCCTTTTCTGCTATCAAAACCACAAAAAAAACACGTAGGCTTGGGCTTCATGGAAACCCTTGGGTCCCCACCGGTTCTTCGCGGCCTTCGCTCCTATACCATGCCTATAGAGTTAACACAATTTTAACCCCCCACCAGTTATTACAAAAATGATTAACCTCTCCATGCAAACTGGAACTGTTTCAACAAATTGGAAGTGTGCATTCATTTGTCCATTATTAAAGAAGGAATTGACACAGTTTTCTCTGACTATTGACCTATCCGCCTATAAGCAATCTTCCTTTTGATTCCAAAATAAGTGAAAAAGCAATCTTGGACAAAATTCGCTGCGACACCCCCCGTTCAATCTTGGTGAAATGGGTGGAAAATGTTGATAATTGCTTTCCATATCTCTGCATTTCCTAGTGAAATAATTTGACAACATTGAAAGGGAGAGCAAGGAAAGTGGGGGGGGGGGGGAGTGGGGTAAGCTGAAAAATAGCTGTATGTGAAAATTCGAAATAACATGCGAATTTTCTGGTAAGTGTCACAACAGTTTTTTCCAAGATTGTAGGTCAGCTTTGGCCACATGTTTAAGGTAACCGTCTTGTTCCGTCCCATTAGTCTGCGTACAAGAAACACCATAGGACTGAATCTGCTTTGCTAAAAATCCAGTCGGATATGTTACTGGCAATGGAATAAACAGCAAATCATTTTTTTTTGTGTTACTATACTTAAAAGCCGCTTTTGATAATGTGTTGGAACATTCGGTTTTACTTCAAAACCTGAAAGTTGATTTTGGTGTCACTGGAAATCGAGTGAAACGGATTCAATCATACTTATCAGACAGAAAAAAACGTGTTTTGATCGACAAACAGTTGTCTGATAAGTTTGATCTAAAATATGGCGTACCTCAAGGACCATCCTATATGCAAATAAACTGTCACAAATCATTTCTCAACATCTACCATTCATCCACAGCTTTAGTAATTTCTTGTTTTTGGATCTAAACTTAAAGCCAATTGTCAAAATCACAACTAGGAAGGTCAAAGTTGGTCTATCTGATATGAAGCCAGCAAATAATGCAAGAAACCTTGGGGTTTGGTTTGACAACTTAATGTGTATGGATAGTCAAAAGGCCTTTTTTCAATTACACAATTTGAAGCGCATTCGTAAATACTTGTCAGTTAATTCGACACTTACACTTGTTCATGCTTTTTTTTCACTTTTCATATTGATTACTGCATCTCTCTTCTATTTGGCTTGGCTAATTTTCAAATACAGAAATGACAAAAACTTCAAAATGCTGCAGCTTGACTTATACATGGAATACCTCAATTTGGACATGTTTCCGCTTCCTTACTTCCTCTTCATTGGCTAACAGTTAAGTGCAGAATTAATTTTAAACTTCTTTTAATTGTTTACAAATCTTTGCATAATTTGGCACATAATTACCTGCAAAATATTATAACATTTAAAACAACGGCAAAGTACAATCTTCGATCAAATTAAGACTTTTTTTCTTACAGTGCCTTGGACCAATTATAAATCATACGGGGATTGATTTTTTGCTAAAGCAGGGCCGTCCTTATGGAATAGCTGCCAATTGAACTGAAACAGTCAAACTCCTTACCTATTTTTACAAAACTTCACTGATGAAAACTTATGATCTTTTTAAGGCTGCTTTTAATTTGATTTCATGACTTTTTTCCAACCTATATACGTATATTTTAAGTTTGTTTTATTGAAAGTTTTAATTATCTATTTATTTGTTTTAACATAATGATTATTTATATATTATAATCTTTTACTTATTTCACTTTAATTTTACTATATTTGTACAGTGGCAATGCTGTAAAACTGCCAAATTTTAATCCATTTGGATTTTTTGAATGTTTGTTGCTTTCTTCAAGTTTTGTAGTGGATTTGAATTAATTAAGCTTATGTTGCCTCTATTTGTCCATATACCTTTAAAGAAATAGTTGAATTGGAATGGATAAATGGAGTTATCACCAATTTGAGAAAAAGTCGGTTGCATAGAGCGGTCTAAGATATTCTGGCGCATGTAATATTGTGTTTCTGTAATGACTCAAATCCTCTTGTTTCAAAACAAAAGTACACGTATTGACCGGATAACGTATTTTAGGAATTAATTATTCATTATGATCTATAATTTTGATATTACCAAGAAGCAGCTTGATAAACAAGTTTGTTGCTTTTTACTTCAGCTAAATTCTAACTATGTAAGAAAATATTTTCCACCTCTACAGGCGTATTCACTTGCAGCAATATTTACATACAATATTCTGGTCATGTTTCCACCCGTATTCCCCTCGTGTACTTTTCTCATCGTTTTATTTCATCTCAGTTAAATTTGAAAATAGGAAAACTAAATCAGAAAAGAGGGAAACCAAAACTTGGAGGTGGAATCTTTCTTGTGCAGTTGCATATTCGAAAGCATATTTTTACTGTTTTATATATTGAGTGGTCTCTTGTTTGTAGATATATACTAGACTTGGGTCAAAAGAAGGAGTGGTATGCAATGATTTTCCAATAATTACTTAACTATATATTTTACCAACAGACTTATGTTGACTCTCAAGTGAAAAGTTAGTTGGTAATTTGTTTAAATGAAAACACAAATGAAACCTAGTAGGACCCCAGGGATATATTTTGTCTCTGCTGACTATCTTTTATATAACTGTCTGTAATGAGTAGAACAAAAAGTAAGGTTGAGATATCTAAGGAGGAAAACTATTCAAATTCTAAGAATCAAAAGCTAAGATCGAAACCAGACTTAATGATAAAATCATTAAAAAATTCAAATAAGAAAGTATACAGATAAATATACAACAGATCTTTTAAATTTAAATCGGTTTAGACTTCAAGAATTAGATAAAAGTAATATATCAACAAATTGGAAATGATTTACATTACAGACTAAAGGTATTAAAAGCGTTTGTATGATAGTATAACCAGTTCGGGAGCAGCCCGAACAACTGAGTGCTTTGAAATACCCAAAAAATTGGGTACTTTTATGTTTTACGTCATCGCATGAATTTTAGATAAAAAGTTTTATCCGGATTCAACAATGAATATCCTGAAATTTTGGAAACGGGTTGTAAAAGATATTAAAAAGTTTTTGCCGCTGCTTTTGAAATTCATCGCCGCCTTTTTGAGAAAATTAACAAAATAGACTGCCCATCATCATCTGTTTTATTTATTTTCTCAAAAAGGCAACGGTGAATTTCAAAAAGCGGCGGCAATGTCTTGAATATCTACTTACTATCAGTCTCCAACATTTCAGGATATCCATTGAAATTTTGGACAATCCGGAGCAGAAAATGAGAAACCCCATATGTTTAGTGTGGGCTAGTCAAATGTGTAGGCTCATGCGATGACGTAATACATCAAAGAACCTAATTTTTTGGGTATTTGAAAGTACCCAGTTTTTAGGGCTGCTCCCGAACTGATAACTGTGTAATAAAAATGTAAAACTGAAAAGAATATATAAATTGTACATAATACAAAGGTTGCAAAATAAAATAAAGGCACAGTATTGAGAATGCTAATACGTACATGTTGCTGTGTTTCTGACATAGGTACTTACATCTTACTTACCTTTAAATGCGTGCATGTTGTTTTCAGCTCAGTAAAAGATAATTCAGAATTTTTCTCGTGCTTATCGATAATTTGTCGTAACATGTGATCTTCATCCTGGATTCGAGCAAGCTCTTGCATGGCTCCCGTAAATCCATCCTTCATATCCTGCACAAGGCATTGAAGCTGATGAAATAAACATATTGTCCACGTGACTTTATTATATATTGAAAATCACCTTAAAACAATTTCAAAACTTTTATAGAAAATGTTTATTTAATGAAATGACATTCATGGTATTGAAACGTTAGGTATTTACCAAAACAAATTGAATTGTACCTTCTATTTTTGCTCCTATGTGTGTATCTACTTTTCATACATATTATACAGGGGCGTAAATACCGGGGGTGTAGGAGTGTTTTGATTATAATCTTTTTACAGGAGGCAGTTTTTTTTTTTTTTAAATGTGATGCTAATTTGAAGCCGTCGGTAAATCTTATACTTTATTCCCTCCCCCAGACAAAATTGAATTGTATTGTTCGTTTCAAAGCCAAATACGTTTACATCAATATCTGTATGTATCAACATTTTATTTTGTATTTATCAAACAAACACGTTAATTATACATACGGTTGCTTTGAATGCCTTCAGGCTTTACTTTTTGATAAGTTTTAAAGTATAATTTATTTATTAAGTTAAGCTATCATGCATTCTGGCTTTTTGAAATGATTGTAGAAAGCTAATAGAATTAAACTTACGTTATATATCTGTTCCCCAAGCTGCTCTTTTTAATGACATATGAATCTGTAATGGAATCAAATTTTAGTTGTTTTGAGTCTAGGACCGTGTGAATCATACTTCAATACATATAGTATACCTGGTACGCAATTTAACAATTTTAGGAAAATCTACTGTGTCATGTTTATTATTTTTACCTGTTTATCAGCTTATTTTCTGATGATTTCAACACTTCACTGCGCCAGAAATTGCTTTCATGGAAGCACAATCTCCAAGCGCAAGTAAAGAGAGAGTTGAACACACAATTACAATGACGGGGTCGTCGCCTGCGTATTCGGTTATGATAGTACAAATGCTATCACGAAACGCTTAATACGACCCGGACGAGAACACAGGTACGACGTACGGACAGACATAACATCGACAACCAAGTCAATGTCCACGGCCTTTGATAACCAGTTGTGGTGCACTGGCGTGTCTACCCACCCCAGGATTGAACCCGGGGCCTCGTGGTCTGTAGACAGGTATGATAACCGCTACACCACAGTAGGTAGATAAGCGCAAGTAAAAAGACCTGTGTTAATATTTAAGCGTTCTCAATTTCAAAGACACGAATTGCATTACAGCAAAATCAATACAAACACAAGAGATGTTGAGAGTAGCTGTGTGTAATATGCATTCTCTTGACACACTTTTCTGTCAAGAAGCGTGCTGACTAAAGCGAGTTCTTTCATCTTCCTGCGATGTGAGATGAAATTACTTTGGCTAAACAGACGGAAAACTATGTCGCAAACAGTTCATGACATGTGCCTAGGGAAATACGCTGGAAGAGAAGGAGTAATATGGCGGAATTATTCAACACTGAGAACAAAACACCTAAGTAGTCTGGTCAATTAAATTGTCAAGAATAGTTGAAGATGTGAAGTTGAAGTAGATTGCTGAATGTAAAATCACGGCTTTCAGAAATTGAATCAAGAAAAGACATAATTATATTTACGCTAAAATATGTATATAATTATTTCTGCTGCGTCTTCAAAAAGTAACGATTTGTTGAGCAAAAACTGACTCAATATTATACATTTTGTGTGTTGTGGAAACAAAAGTATACAATACTTAGAACAAATTTTTGACGGAAGAAGCCAGCCAAAACGAAATAATTTCACAAGATGAGATGACAAATTATCGCGGATGTATCGATGTTAAAAGTCATACTGTATCGAAAACGAAGAAAATGTGTGAAACAAGGAATACTTTTTTTGCATTTTAAGGTGAATTTGCAAATAAAATTACCGATACATATTGATTGCCGTATAAAGATTATACATTTTATCATAAAATAAGCATCTGTGTATACAACATCTATATTCAATATTATAGAGAAGTTGATAAAGACAGACAGATGGCAACAGCGGGATTTGTTGGAAATCCAGTAATATCAACATTGATCAATTACCAGATTAAAGGACATTGGATGCAAATTCTTTTGACACTGACCACCGTCTCCTTTTGTGCAATATTAAGCAAAAATTCAGCTCTCCTTCTAGGAAAACGTATGTGGCCAGACCTAATATTAGTGCTTTATGTAATCCTGATGTCGCTCGTTGTTTTCGTGAGAATGTTGCAATGCATATTGGTACTCATTCTGACTGAAACTACAACCACAGTAAAAGAATCAGCAACTACAGCGTGTGGCCACACAAAGACCATAAAGAAGAAGCCTTTTCTCACAGAAGACACTCTCAATCTCATCAGCCGCAAGTACAAAGCTTTCAAAACGGGCTCAGAAGACTACAACCAGCTCCGTAATGCCACAAGAAGAGCTTGTAAAAGAGACCTCCACAACTGGCTAAAAACACAGTCTGATTGCATGAATAAAGCTTTTCACCGCAATGACAGCAAATCCTTGTTTGAAATAACCAGACGTATCACTCTCACCAATGCTTCACCCACCCCTACCATTAAAAGTGCTATTGGTCACTCACTCAAATCTACAGAGGAAGAAGTTGCCCGTTGGCATGATTACTCTCGGCTACTGTTTATATCCAACCTTCCAGCAGTTTCTACAACTCCATGCACTGCCTGCGAAGTTTCTCTCCCATCACTATCCGACACAGTGCAGGCTATAAAGATGCTCAAGAGTAATAAAGCTCCTGGATGTGATGAACTTTAAGCTGATTTCCTTAAGGAAGCCTGCAAGGATACATCAGTCTTAACAGCTATTCATGTAGCAGTTAAAGAGATTTGGAAAACTGGTATCTGGCCAGAGAAAGCTACAATATCAACCTACGTAGCATTCTTCAAAAAGGGTGAATCAGGGACATGCTCGAACTACCGCACACTAGCTTTGATCAGTCACTCCAGTAAAATAGTTTTGTATCTCCTCCTTAATAAACTCCAAGCTATTGCCAACGTTGAAGTCAGCCTCAACCAATGCGGTTTCATTCCTGGCAGATCTACAACTGATGCCATATTTCGCTTTAAACTTATGGCTCAAGCCCATATTGCAGTGAAGAAGCCCCTCCACGTCACATTTATTGATTTAAAAAAAAAACATTTGACAGTGTCATCCACACAAAGATGTTGGACGTACTCCAAGACTTCAATGCCCCTGCTGACGTGCTTCGCCTTATTGCTAACCTTTACTCCAGAGCTAAGGGCACCCTGACATGGAAAGGTTTAAGTACACCAATGTTCAAGACACCAGTTGGAGTGCGGCAAGGATGTCCTCTCTCGCCAACTATTTTCAACCTTTACACAGAGGCAATGGTGCGTGAATGGACTCAGGCAACAGAAGATCTTGTACCTCCATATGTTGAAGGCTTTACTACCAATGAATTACGATATGCAGATGATATTGCACTCCTGGCACTAAGTGCTAATAATACAGAAATCCAGCTACAGTCGCTTGGTGTCATTGCTTCGCAATATGGTCTCCAACTACACCCTGATAAAATTGAGTACATGGTAATACAGCCCACACTGGATAACCTCTCAATTTCATACAATGGTACTGCTATCAAACGTGTCACATCATTCCGCTACCTTGGCTCAGTCCTGTCCCACAACACTGATGCTTCTCCAGAAATACGAAGCCGCATTGCAATGGCAAAGCAGAGCATTAACCAGTGTAGTTACATAAAATCTACTCACATTGACTTAGAGGTGAAGATGCTTCTCATTAAGTCCCTTGTCATGGCCAGACTTACATATGGTGCATCAACCTGGACTATGAAGAAAAATGACCTGGCAGCTCTTGATGCATTTGGAAGAACTATTTGGCGGCGCCTGCTTGGACTAACATGGTCTGACAAAATTTCCAATGACCACCTACAACATCTGATTGGAGATAGATGGGTTTTTTCATCTGACATAATCCTGGAGCAACAAGCTAAGTGGCATGGACATTGTATTCGTAAAGGCCTTGCCCCCATGATGTCAGGCCTTTCTCTGGTACCAGAAGATATGCTGGGCGCCCTCGTGCAGTCGTGCCAGGTGGATGGATGGCCTAAAAAGTGTGAGTGGATTGTTTGCATCTGATCTGGCTACAGCAGGGTGGTCCCAAATTATACTTCAAAAACTTCAGCCAGACACATCCTATTCGATGACCCTGAGGAGTGCGTCAACGAGCCGCTAGGCTAATGGCAATTGATTGATTGGAGACAAATTAGCGCTTAGGTGTTAAACAATGAAATTATATCAGCATTGTATAAATTTTGGAAATTTTATCACATGTGAACGACAAACTGTAATGATTTTACGGTTTTCACAATGATAATTTGATAAGAATTTGCCAAACGAGTACTGCAGATATCAAGTTATTAGAGTGGTCATAACGCTAAAATCTAATTAATTAAAGAGATCATAATTTAAAGCTTACGGTCCTCACCTCGTCTATTTCCCGGCATCATCTTGCAAGAACTGTTATGGTTTGGATTTCAGTTGAAAGTACCGCTTTTCTTGGCTAAAAATTGAAAATGGCAGCTTAAATTATTCTTCTACATTCAGTACAAAGTGTATGGTGCAAGTATGATGGACATAATACGACTATTTCCTACTGGTCGTACCATTAATATCTACAATTGTCCTTAGGGCTGTTTAAGCGTATAAAATTAAAGCTTTTAAGGGCTTTAAATGACACAAAGAACACAAAGAAAAAACATTACAAATATATTTGCTGTTGAGTTGCCGAATCACACGTCACGATACTATTTGATCTCTTCCGCCTCCATTATTAGTCCGGAAGCATGCCTATTAATAGGAACCTTATAACACACGAGAATATTGCAGTCATACAACCTTATTGTTCAGATGTCGCGATAGAATATAGTTTCTAATTTATGTACTTGAAATATTGAAAATCATTTTGTTGAAAAACATTTGAATTTTCAAAAAGGCCGTTTTGCGCCTAAGTTCCTAGTTCTATTGTCTATTTGATCTAATATTTCGAAAACGGCGAGGTGAACATATCAAATGGGAGTGGAAAAGTTGTAGCCATGACAGTAATGAAGGTATTTTCACAAGTTTTAAGTTTCCTTTAGCAAAGATATTTTTCCCAGACGTATTTCAAATTTGAAAAATGTAACATTGCATAAGGCTTTAACGTTAGGATAGCAAAGGAGAATGGGAAATATCACAAAATGGCTGCTTCCATGTAGCAAAATGTTCCCATTAATAGGAACATTTATGTTCCCATTAATAGGCATGCTATTGGACTGATTATTGGTTTAAACTGCAGTTTTCAGGGTGTCACTTTTAATTAATCAAAAAGTTGACCAACGTATCAGAAAGTGAGCAAACGTCATGAGGGCCCCTTCTTATCTTTTACAAATGTTCAATAATAATACATAATACATCAATTTATATAGCGCTAATTTTGTAAAAACATTCAAAAGCGCTTTACATACAAGGAAATTAAATACAGAAACAAAAATAAGAATACAGAAATGACACAAATTCAGTCCATTAATTATTTTTAATAATGCCACTGAGGCTTACTGTACTTATGGAAGCAATGTTTGTCTGTTAATAAGTTAGCAAATGATACCGCATCCTCATAACCAGATAACACGCTATTGAAATCTAGTATGTGAAATACCATTTACTTCTGGGTAGAACAGTCATCTCCCATAAGTATTCAACCTTAGATTAAAAGATGTTCTAAATGTGTCACTTTGTCACCGATTTGAGCACATTCTTTAACAATCTAGCGGTAAAGGACAAAAAAATATCTTAACCCACCAAAGTTAGATTAATTGCTCGGATTATTGTTTCCAACTTGATTTACCACAAAAAGTAAGTTTGTGTACGCCCAAATTTAATACGATATAAGATAAAACGACTAGCCGTAACAGTTTGCCAAAAAGTATAGCAAGATGGAACGTGGGAACAATGATGCAGAAAAGTAAACTAGACAACATAAAGCAGGAAATGAAAAGGTTGATATCAATATACTAGGTCTCTCAGAAAATAGATGGAAGAGTGCTGGGTCTTTACATCAGACGTTTACACCCTGGTGTATTTTGGAGGAGACCATAACCATAAAGGAGTCGGTGTCTGCAATTGCGAGATGTATCAAAGGGTTCTCGCCAATATTGATCGTGTCATAGTGGTGGAAATACAAGGTACACCATTTAACATTGGCATTATTCAAATATATGCGCCAACAGCTGAATATAAAACAACAGAAATAGAAAAATTATATGAAGAAGTAGGAAAAGCCAACCAGCAAATAGCCTCAGATCCTCAAAATCTTTATGTATTTAAAAAAAAATATATATATTTTCATTTTTTCACTATTTAAATCATTTTCCCTCAAACATTCTTCAGGTGGTGTTTTATAAATTCCATTCCTAGATTCAAGCTTTACTACTTTTTTAAATATCTCCTGGTTTTCAAGACACAAAATCGCCCGACAAAATATGATAGAATACATAAAGACTTTGAGGAATCTGAGGCTATGACATCACAACTAGTCTGATTTCAGTCGTTTCCACGCAAATGATACCAAACTGTAAATTTGAATATCTCCTATGAAATAAGATTTTGCAATGCTTTCTTCACCATTTTGTTTTTTTTAAAGTCCTCTTTCAAATAAGATAAACATACTTGACCACTAAACTAATCCTTTAAGGACTGAATAAATATATATATATATATATATATATATATATATATATATATATATATATATATATATATATATATATATATATATATATATATATATATATATATATATATATATATATATATATATATATATATATATATATATATATATATATATATATATATATATATATATATATATATATATATATATATATATATATATATATATATATATATATATATATATATTTGTATATTAATATGTATATATATATATATATATATATATTTATATGTATATATATATATATATATATATGTGTGTATATATATATAAATATATATATATAAATATATATATATAAGTACATATATATAAATATATATATATATATATATATATATATATACATATATATATATATATATATATATATATATATATATATATATATATATATATATATATATATATATATATATATATAAATATATATATATATATATATATATTTATATACATATATATATATATATATATATATATATATATATATATATATATATATATATATATATATATATATACATATATATGTATATATATATATATACATATATATATATATATATATATATATATATATATATATATATATATATATATATATATATATATATATATATATATATATATATATATATATATATATATATATATATATATATATATATATATATATATATATATATATATATATATATATATATATATATATATATATATATATATATATATATATATATATATATATATATATATATATATATATATAGGAAGCTATTGAATCAGTTTATGTTGTAACTTACCAATCAGAATCTTCCACCTCCGCGACAAGGAGCATCAAATCAAAAGTCTAAATTACAGATTCTTGTTCAAATCAAATGAATTATTTTGTTCTTGTGTTTAATATCAATCGTTAATTTACTTCGTTTCCAATAAAGACTTCTCCATTCTAACCTGTTGATAATATGACAACTATTTATTGTTACTCAAATCACGCACATCTTACATGACGTATCGTGTACACAACAGAAAATCCATTATAAATGTATGCTATCCATGACAATTAATTTGTGGTTAAAATGAAATAATTGAAATCCGAATAAGATAACTCATTTACGAAAAACAAGCGTTTTATCAATAGTTACTTAGTCTTTTTACAACAAAATTGATGCTTTTTAAAACCAGTGCTTCGTCAAAGTGAACGATTGCGAACGTATATGAGGTAATGACGCGCTCGTAATGTTGTTTTATCAGTGAAGTAGTTTACATGTACTTACTTACGCTGTATGAATTCCAACAATTAACAAACGTTACGTTTGACTGAAATAAAAGTTGTGTAGTTTAACAACACTTGAGTCAAACAATCAATCGTTCAAGACGACAATAGGCCAAAAAAAGTCAATCATTACTTCCAATTCGGGATTGAAAGTCTGCTATTGTGAATCCCTTTTGACAAAGACTTTAGTAATGGGAACCTGAAAACATAATGCGTTTGTCGATATAATATGCATTAGCAGAAAATAGGGGAAAAGAGACATGTGACGGATAGCTATTGAGTCCTGGTTACATTATTCAATCGAAACAGTGTTTTTGCTGGAATCAACATGTGTCAATAGCGGTGATGACTCTTAATCATAAGTGTTGAACATTCCTGCCTTGTCTATATACTGTTACAAAAATGTAGATCTCTATAAATGTAGATCTTTCTAGCTTTTGTAAATCTAAAAGGAGCATAGGATTATGAATACGATGGGAAAGCCTTTAGACACTTAGATTTTCTTAGATTTTGAGTAGTGTTCCCAGTTTCGGGATTAGTGATGTATGAAAATCCAGACAGCTACATTTTCAATCTTTAAAGATAAGAGAAAGCTTTATCCAATTATAAGTCACTTCGGTTCGTACTGCCGATCGGGGGACCCAATAAGTCCCCCGATCAGGAGACTCAAGCATGCGCACTGAGCTTACAGTGATATATGGAAGCCGCCATTTGTATTGTGAAGTTTCATTCATAGAAGCTTATCAGTCGTTTCATTGAAGGTTTGTAACAAAGTTTGCTTTGTTCATGTTCAATTTCGTGAAAGTAAAACAAGATACTATTACGCAGTTATTGCTAAATAATTTGCATAAATCTCTAAGTTATTTACCAATCTTGTTAAAGCGCGACTGCATAACGGTAACACATAATAAGAATTCATCATTTTTCATCAAATTTCTCGAAAACCGCATGGTGAATTTTAAAAGCGCACGGTGAAAAGATAATTCATATGCCATTGTTTCAAATCGTGAAGAAAAATTTGAACCCTTCGCATTGGTCTGTTGGTTGAGTTCCCCGCGCTCGAAATGTGTCTGATTCTTATGTTATTCCTATACAAACTTTAAATTTGGGTAAATGCATTGTGGGATACTTCTGTAAAGGATTCCCTGATTGGGAGAACAAAAGTTTTCTCCCGATCGGGGGTACGAACCGGACTGTAAGTAAGATCATGGGTGTGGAACTTTTTCATCCAATTTTGACGGGACTTCTTGCTTTTTTCATGATTTCTACTACATTTTTTGAACACAATGAAAGGCCATATATCGAGAATAAACTGTGGCGGCGTACATCGCGATATAACAACAAGATACTGATTGGTCTCTCAATGTAAGTGCACAACGTACCAATGTGTTTCGACCAATCACAATACACGAATTTAAATCTACTTAACTCCATGTTATAGAAGATAACTTACTTTTAACTAATGCTGCTTATAAATATCGAGGACATATTTAGGACGAACTGTCTAAATATATTTGATGAAGTAACTCTAGGTAAACTGAAACTAATTTCAAAGAAAAACGTTTCAAAAGTGATCAGTTGACTGGAAAATGAGTTTCCACTGAATAATGACGAAGCCCTAACAGCCTAATAGAAATTTCTGATCCTTCAGCAACAACTAATATCGCATTATTTCGAAACGGGCTGTGTTCTAACTGTGACACAACAGGGCATCATATTCCCAGAAAATATCTGGTAAAGAAAGAGATTTCATACAACCCGAAAATGTACAATAGCAGACATACTTTCCTGTCTGCGTGTTACATCTGTACTTGAAACGTGTCATGTTATCGTATACATTATTGTGATAATGGTATCGTAGCTCACAACATTCTCAAATCGTCCGGATTCACAGTTTTCAAAAGTATGCAGACTTTTCTTACGCTGTATACAAGTATAATATGTTAATTTTAACATCATATGGTCAGTTACTGAAATTTATGACAGATAATTAATTCCATTAATTTTTTCCCGCATGAATTGAAACTGCATATCCATATAGCATGAAATGTAAGAAGAGAGGAAAAGCATAGAAAATGAAATTAAGTAAATTTAAACTGTCTAGACAGCATAAATTCCTGTCATTCATTAGTTCGCCTGGTAACATAAGTATGAAATGCATCATAATTAGATCATCAATTTCTAGGTGATATGCAATAACAAGTATATTATAAATTATAATGTTTGCTATAGATTTTCTACGCCCATTTCAAAATGATGAGTTCTTGTTCTTTGTTAGAACATTATTGATGTGTTTGATTACGTGATAAATTAGTTAGAGCGCGTTAAATTAAAAATTGTTATACGCTTTATCATTCAAGAAGTTCGTGTCCAATATGCAAAGGATTGTCTTCTTTCCATATAGGCCTACTCTAACATAAAATATCGAAAAGAAGACAGAAGTGCAAGATAAGATAGTAGATAGTAGATAAGATAGTAGCATTAAAGAGATGAAATTAAAATATAAAGAGATAGATACTGTATATGGTCTAGGGCGTCTTTTCTGCTATGTTAAGGGAATTTTGAAATAATACATGTCTAATTTTTGATACTAGTGTCGTTGAAAATTATTTATGTATCTATACAAAAATTGTGATTACTTAGATTTCGTATGAAAGGTTTTTCGTACCTTTACATGCACGAAAAGTTTTTTCAAATATTTTTTAGTTCTGTGAGTGCTTTTGTTCGTCCATTTGGCTATTCATGTAATCTATTCTGACTATTCCATTATGGAGTAAGCTTTATCAAGGTTATTAATGTCGTTGATTAGGTTTTTATCCTTAATTGAACGCTAAATGAATTCAAAAATACCCATTTGAATTATATTTGTAATTTTTTTATAAATTCTAATGGATGATCTTGTACAAGCATTAATTAATGGCTGATCCAAGGGGCCATACATATTAGGGTGTTTCAGCAGACGTCACGAGGTCACGTGATTTTGTTTACAACGCCATTTTGTCGGTCAAAACCACTGTCGTCTGCTGTACAATTAGACTTACATACGTTTGCATGTTGTTGTATAAGATTATTTTTGTAAGATAATAATGCTGGAATCTTGCTGTGCTGTTGGCTGCATTAGTAGACGTGTACGGGGGAATAAAAAGACATTTTCTCGATTTCCATCTGATCCTGATCGACATTCGAAGTGGGTTTCTGCTGTATGACGCAACGGCTTTCAACCTACGATAGGCCTTATACACTAGAATTTGCAGCAAGCGCTTTACATGCTTTATGTCAGGTATGTAGGCTTTTTCTGAGTATAACGAACAATCAGATGGCGTTAACGTTAAAGTTATTCTTCGTACACGCGGTGAAAATATAACTTACTTAAGGAAAGTATGAAGAAAAATTGAAAGCGAGCAAAAAACTACAATCAATAAAATTCGCTGAACTGGTGATGTAACTGAGCTGTGTGAAGACGCGTGAAACGCAACGACGCCGCTGCCCTGCAAAACATGACTTAAGAGTCATGTGATAAAATCCCTCTATAAGCCCTTTTCGCCCCAACATGCTTGCAGATTACATGTGTCCAAGGAAACCTTTGTTTCGAGGCATATCTAAATGAATGCACACCAAATGATTACTCATCTCTATCAAATTTTCTAATATGTTTTCAAATTTGCTAGAAAAACCAAGTAAATCGAGATTGGTTTCATATGATATTCGGGTTATTTATACAAAGACATTTTTACTTAAGTTATTATAGCGTATTGTGTCCAGGAACCCTCTATATATGGATACTACTGCGAACGCAAAGCAAAATAAGCCTTCAGATCCAAATTATTGTAAGCTTTCGAAATCAAATTTAGAGTGTAATCGTTGTGGTATAAGCTCTGCACGACAAAGTGATAAATTTCAATTCATAATGGTCTGCAATCCTCACCTACACCGTCCCCGAGGCAGGCCCGCTGTCATGGATATTAAGTTTGAACTATTGTATAATAATTGTAATTGCACAATATGCTCAAAAAAAGAATGAAAATTAAATAATTCACAGTACTCACAAGAATGGAATTTCACAATTAATTGAATACAATAATTTGTATGCTATTAACATGTATACACTTGCTAACAACATAATTATTCAAATATGAAACAAAACAGACATGCCATTGTCGAAATATGAGCTTTTTAATTTTCGAATTTATGCTTTTCTAGAACCAAAGAGCTTCTGTGTGGAAGATCTTTGCTAGAGCCCTCTATATGGATACGAATACGAACGCAAAGCAATCTGTTTTTAGTGTATACCACAAAAAACCTGCATGACCTTGCCGCCAAAACCTTGCTAGAACTCAGTAAATCGAGATTGGTTTCATATGATATTCGTGTTATTTATACAAATTCATTCTTACTTAAGTTGTTATAGCGTGTTGTGTCCAGGAACCCTCTATATGGATACGAATACAAACGCAAAGCAATATCTTTTTTTAGCGTATGACCTCAGCGTTTGACCTGCATGAACTTGCCGCCCAAAACAATAGGGCACATCTGCAGTCCATGGGCAATCTGTGTACCACATATGACCTGAATCCCACGTATCGTTTTTGAGATACCGTGCTTACACACTATTTATCAGCAAATTCATATTAAGCCCCGCCCACTACGCATATTAATGAAATTAAACGTTTTCACATCATAAACGTGTACACACCAGCTAACATCATAGCTATGCCAAATATAAAACAAAATAAGAAGCCGTTGTTGAAATATGAACATTTCCAGATTTGTACATTATGCCCGCCTACTTATTAATATGCATGACATCACCACCAAAAACAATAGGGCACATCTACGGACCATGGGCTATCTGTGTACAGCATATGACATAAATCCAGTGTATCGTTCTTGAGATATCGCATTTACGAGCTGTCCGTCACAAACACACATACATACACACACGCACGCACACCCTCACACACATATTTACATACACACACACGCCACCATCACCGCATAGGTTTCTGGTGCTATCGCATCGAAACCAAAAACCCACTGAAGTTGTTAATAGCGGAGTTGTTAACTCCAGTCGCTGACTTGGAATTATCATTCCCCAAACCAGTAGTGCATGCATTTGGAATTGATTACCTCCAAAGAAGCTGAACCACGCATACAAACAATAATGTATTTTTGTCACCAGTGTTGAAAATATTCTTAGGAATCTTGAAATTCTTCGAGATCATGATTGTGCCATTTTCTCTGTTTGTCGTAGTTTAAATGCCAAACAAGGCTCACGTTTTTGATGACTGTGGGCAAACTGACCTGCTATAATTAATCACGCTGGTTCAGCATAGTAACCTAAAAATGGCGAGCAAAAATGTTGCATGAACATTGGTTTCTCATGCTGTTCGGAAGTCTTAAACTGGGATCACGATAAATAACAATAAAAGAGGACATGGTCGGACCCGCGGAATAAAATTAAAATTAAAAATTGCCCATTGTCGGCATCATGCATCCCATGGGCAGATGGGCTAAAATGTGAACTTTGTGTTTGATTTTGTTGATGCATCTAAAACAAGTAATCTTCAAGCTTCTGGGATTTACCCTGGAATTCCAGAGCATCGCCCTGTCGCCCCTGCACCCAACCAGGAGGGGGTGAGAAACACCTGCTCTTGAGACGATTTAACCTCCCGCTTCTGTGCTGTCTTTCCGGTTGGGAGGTAAAATTGGGAAATTATTAACATAAACTCGGTCAAATTTGGCAACGTATCCCAAGAATTAAAAGAAATTTTCCGAACATTGAAGAAAATTGATTGAAAATGAAGGAAATTTTCTGAAAATTTAAGGAGATTTCCCGAATAACAGCAACCAGGCAACGTTGGATGCAAAATTAATTTACCAAGACTCTTATCTCCCTGGAGTTGACCCTACGTATACGCCTACTTATAGGATACTTTGGCAAGTTCAAATGCCCTAAACTAGAGGAAATCGTCACGTGACGTTATTCAAACATGCACTAAAGAGCTAAACTTATAAGATGTTTACAATTTCCGCTCTGGATTCTTCGAACTTCCAGTGGCTACTGTGAAATTTTGACTACTGGTAGGATGTGAACATTCAAAAGAATTCACTGCCGCCTTTTGAAATTTTTTACTGTATCTTTTGATAACCCTTTGGTATGGAGGTCCTAACGATCATATTTTTAATGCTTGTGTTAATGCTGTTTAATGCTGTGTTTCAAAAGTGGCTATTTGAAAGTTTCGCTATGATTTTTGAATGTAAATATAAATTTCCTATATGCATGAAAAGGTTGGGAGAAATGTGCAGAACAAAATATTCATGTAAATACACTGTTGTTGTAATGCATTCAATTCCGAAAAATGTTGTCGTTTTTTATCTTCTTTCCAAGACGAACTGTAAATACCGCTTTGGCCCTATATCTTTCAAATACATTTAGCTTCCGAGTCACTCCAAACGCCCTGCCCCATGGCCACCTCTGGACTCTGGCTACGCTGCTGGTTGTTCCCATAATTTTCCATATCAAAACGTAAGTACGTTACAAATACCTCACGACGATGCCCTTCCAGATATGACTTATCCATTGAATCCATTCCCATCTGTCAGTCTGTCCAAGCTGTCCTGTCCATTCTCATTCATAAGTCGGTTCGAAACATCTACTTAACACGTAACTATTACATATTTACTTACATAGTAAAGGCAATGAATTTATATTCTATTTTTTCCTATCTACTTGTCAGCTTGTACTGCGATGTTGAGCTTATAATCAAAGGCTCATTAACCCCTTCATCAAAGACAAAAAGGTTATTACGGAAAGATTGGGGAATACTGGTGGTATACTGCTGCACATATCGCTTGTCACAGCCCGTCAACGACATGTCAATACTATCGATATGATAACTCATTTCAAGTGGCAAGCTAGTGTTTGAATGGTCTCTATACTGTTGACATAAGTCTCCAATAGATGATAAGTAGCGGTTGGTTTTGAATTAATTGCTTAATTTGACAATATCTCCAGGAAACTGATAAAACAAGAAATAGACTCGTCTTATTTGAATACTTGCCAATGAAGCCATACGTTTCGACCGTTGGTTTTGTTGCTATGAAATATAAAAACAAAACAAAAGAGGTAAACATGTGTACAACATGGTATTAATAGACCATCTCCAAAATGCATCTATTAACCTAGTTATTTTTAATTCCAGAATACAGCAACAATATCTGGAGATCAGTTAACACGTGACAGATTTTCCCAAAATTTCAACGTATCTATCCCATTCAGAAATTTACTGGATCTGAAGAAAGAAACAATGAAAACTGTTTTTTTAATGATCACATTTTAACAAACTGACAAACGTGATTGGGATTTTTGTTATTTTTCTGCATTTTTAATCAGTTGAGCTCATTTTGTCTCTACCGTCCGCATATACATCCAACCAAATTGAATAGTAATTTAAGCATGAAGTTATGTCCACGACTGCACAATGCTGTAAAATATAAGTTTAATGTCCTGCAAACCAACCGTCCTGATGCTTAGGTATATATTTTCTTTCGATAATTCATGTAGCGAATTCACTGCTGTGCGTAGCCAGGAGCCAGTGGAAGCTGTCCTAAGTTGTCCCCATTGGGACGTGTATTGATGTCAAACATAAACAAAATAGTAGAGTCAATATACCACGTAAACACAAACAAATTGCAAGAAAAGGTTTTTTTTGCAGTTTTTGGTACTATTTGACCTGGAGATTAACATACTAAAAGTTGGCAAAAATCTGGCAAAAAGGGTCTAAATATGATGTCATACAAAATGGCTGCCAAAATGTAATAAAATGCTCAATTTCAAGGATTTGCATACGGTTTGTGGCATCTTTAAGTATGGAAACAAGTTTAAGGCATCAGTATCTTACATGATTGTCAATTTTTCAATCTGACCAATGTACCTGTGTGACGTTATGCTGTGATAGTGTCATCTATGACGTCATCTATGACGTCATCTATGACGTCATCTATGACGTCCTATGACGCCATTATGTCATGTATTTTCTTAAATATCATGATTTTTTTCACTGTGATGCCCTGGATGAGCTGTGGTTTCAATGGCTAACTTTTTGTCATCTATTCGTGTTCATTGCAATATAGCTTTCAACATTATCAACCACGTAATGAATTAATATCGACATTTAATGTTTTCCTCATGCAGTTATAGATTAGAAGACATAAATGCACATATTGGTTTGTTTAGTAATTTCTAGTGTTTCAGCTGACCAGCTGGCGTTATCCTTACTATATTACCTTTACAGTCACATGCATCCTTCATTACCATCTTCATCTGATACTGGGTTGAGGGAAATATTATCGCAAGTGTCTTCTTGACAAGGTCCACAGGCTTGGGTACATTTAAGGCCATGTTTTTTGTAGCTACATTTGAGTGTGCGGCAACCTGTCGAGCAGTTGCAGTGTATCATTTTCAACAGACTTTCAGAAGCAGGGCTTTTGTCCATCATGAGTGGAATCAGTTGACCCCCTTGTACACTCCAGCCCCAGTCTGTAGGATCCATGCCACCGTCCGTACACATCCACAGCATAACTTCAAGATATACCCTCCGTGAGTGAAGTTTTGTGGCTGTTGTTGTTGGGGGCAGCCTTTTGGGTGCCACAAAAGTCTTTGCTGTGGCCACTTTTTTTGCAAAGGAAGCTGTAGCGCAATGATGCCAGAGAGTCCGAATGAGTCCCATTAAACAATGAAAGCATTTGTTTGCAGCCGGTGGTTTCTACAGTCTCTGGATTTGCCTTTGGTGTGCGAAAGATCTTGGAACAAGCACGCAAGACAAATTCGCCCTTGATGACCTTTCTGAAGATGGACTTCTTTCCAAACCCAAAAATTTGTGAGGTAGTGTCGCATCCGGAAAACGCATGGGCAAACAACAGATCAGAGCACACTTCTTCCCCTAGTAACAGTTTCAGAACTTTAATGTTATACACATTCGGTTTACCTTTGTCTGATCTAAAGTACAGGTCTTTGCAGTCATTCGTGGTTCCATGATACAAGAGCAAAACCAAAAGATCTGTATCTTTCCCGATGAGAGTTGTAGACTTGAAGGATGCCATTGTGATTGCTGCTTTTACGATGTCGACATCAGCATCACCCTCAGCCTGAATAGCGTTGCAGCCTTTCTGGCGCAAGTATTTTGTCATCAGGTTAATAAGGGCCTGTTTATTCATTGTGTTTAAAAGAAAATCCTCTTTTTTCCCAGAAAATTTGGTTGACTCCACAATGTCGACCTTGTTGGTGACCTGACTTCGGCTTCGTCTTTGGTGGGTCTTGTCTTTTGTGGATGGTCTTCCATTGTCCCCATCAAAGACAACACTTGCATTACCATGCAGTTCGGATGTGAAAGATGCATACAAAACTGCAATTGAAGTGTAAGTGCTCCCCTCGGTCCATTTCAATCGATATAGGAGGGAACCTCCGTCAAGAACATAGTGATCTGTCTTTGGAATGGACTGAAGGACAGCACCATCTGATAAGGAAGTTCCATGGTTTTTAAAGCTTCCAGAAGATGTGCTTTATCTGGTTTTCGCAAGAGATATTTTCCTTCAAATAAGGATGGTGGATAGGGGAAGAGCTCATATTGCATCACTTCATCAAGGCAAAGGTCACCTGACTGCGATACCACAAGAAACCTCTGAAACAATAGAGCTGGATCAATGGTTCGATCCTCTGTAACTTTGACAGCTTGAGCTGATGCTAATGTCTTCACTTTAGTGTTCTTTTTGTGGGAATATGAGAAGACTGGGTGTCCTTCCATTTGTTTTACTGTGTCTCTGCCTACATTGAAAAGTTCTTCAACATTGGCACCCTCGTCAGCATTCATATCTGTGATAATGTTGCGCAAGGCTGCCTCATTGGAAAATGGAGAATAGTGTTCCAGCTTCGTCGCAAGTTTGTCTAAGTCTCTCATTTCCCTGTCCATACGAGAAGCAGATGCCTCCTTGTGCTGTTCACTTGTTGCATATGATGTCTGACAGATTTCCTACATGGCGTGGTTGTAGGCGGAAGATACAGGGGCAGACATTGTCCTAAGGGCCCTCTGATGGTCTGACATGCCACTTTTGTTAGCCCACCAGTGCTTTTAAGCGACCGCATTAGTGTCTGCTCGATCACCAAGTCAGGACTAAGGCCAGTATTTTTTGCTGCGTCGAATTACATGGAATCCATTTTTGAATTTCTGAAATACTGGGGACTTTCAACTTTCAAGATCCCTCATCTTCTGTAAGTAAAGATAAGCAGACTTCAGATAGTTAGGAAGTCCAGCAGCAGCAAATATTGCCAAACAGTCATATATAGCATGGAGATGCATTTGCCATGACCCTGTGCGATCAGCCTTGATAAGCTCCTGTGAAACTCCCAACATTCGTTGATATTTAATCCACAATTTGCTTGTTTTTAAGTTGTTGGATAATTCACACTTTCTTGAAGTGAGAGCATTGGAAATTCTTTCCATGCAGTCTGCTTTCAGCAGTACATCTAAACTTATTTTACCAGTCTCCTTTTAAGTATACAATCTCTCCAGCTCTTTAACTAGATCTTTAAAACTTGAATCGGCTTCAATTACCTTGGTCACTATCTGATGCGTGAGACACTGCTTAACAAGAAGATGTCCACGAAATGCACGTTGCACAGCTTTGCCACTCATCATGTGTGTTACAGCGTTTTCACCATACACTGTCTCCAGGATTTCCCTTAGTCCACTTCCATCCATGAGTGTTCCTATTGCCCCCAACAAATTCATGAAAGTATGAAAGCTCCCTAATAACAAAATAACATCTCTGAGTGGACTACCATCTCGAACTTCATGTATAATCTCAGAAGCTTTCCAAAAGAGTGGCTGATCAAAGGTTACAATTGGTGGGACACTGTGCTTGGAAGCAAGAGCACATATATAGTCGAGTGTAGAGTAGATACATGTCTTATCTCCAGGGTTCATATCAATCATTGGTAGGAACGATACTGATGATTGTCCAGGGTGGAGACAGTCCTTGTGTAGCAGGTGCATCACTCCTTGCCAATTTGGTAGTGTTTGCTTGAAGCGGAAGGACATCTCCCACAATACATCAATCTTATGATCAACAACATTCAAAAGTGGCAGAGACGTGAACTTAATGCTACGAAGAAGTGTTCTTTGCGAAGCGGTAATTCTTGATCTTAATCTTCGTCTGATCAAGTATGTTCAAGTCAGACATCTTACTCCTCGGAATAGTGTGACTGGTTCGTGTTCTTGGTGTCATGGCTGCTACCATCCCCATACCATGAAATGTTCCCTTTCCATCCAAGGTCACTATGTTGTGGTCAACGTTATCCGCGGCAAATAAAAGCATCATATCATGCATATCTTTGTCCTCACCTAAAACATCAGTAGCCACTAAAGAAGCGGCGTTTTCCTCAAACCTTTGCACTTCACTATATGAGGAGCAATAGCCCATGGCAGACAGACTGTCTATCAAAAACCTTGATTGAAAGTGATGGTGCATTTCAACCCCCAGCCCCAGTTGTAACGGAGCTATCACTGCTCTTGGACGTACCGCTTGAACAATTACTTGCCCAATGCTTGCTTCCTTCCTGCTGGTGTTATTTCTTACGAGAAGGTGTTGCAGCATAAGACGCAAGCTCGGAGGAACAAACGCTAACGCAGAATCAAGCTCAAGTTCTGTAGCATTCGGATATTCGTCCTTTGTATGTGGGATAAGAGTTTTGATATCACTTTTGATCAGCTTTGCGGCAGTTTCTATGATAGCGCTCCTTTGAGCTTCCTCTTTATCCCCTTTGGGCATATTGAAGTAATTGCGTAGAATTCTGCTTGTCTTCTCCCGGAAAGGTACAATATTATGTAATCCATCACCATCAGCCACAAAAATAGCCTCTCCGTAGTGTTTTACCAGTTTAGATTTCAAATACTGATTGCCATAAGCAACAGAGTCACTATCTTGTAAATATTCCTTCATCTTGTTGGCAAGGAAGGTTACAGTTAATTGTTCCTCATCGTTGTCCTCGAAGTAGGAGCATGTCTTGAGAAATGCGTATTCTTGGTCGGTGTCCATGGGTCGCCCAACTTTCTTTCGCTTGTTGTCACTATCTATATCTGTCCTGTGTTGTATAGGAATATTTCTGAGGGTGCGAAAGTGTATATCACATGAATGATGGTACAAACAGTCAGCAGCATGCAAATCTCTACCAAAGTATTCAATTCGCCCCTGTACAGAAAAAGCCCATTCATCTTGTCGTCTTTTACAGAGCAAAATTTTCTTGTCCACAAACTTATATGTTTTTACACTACTATAATCTTCACAGTCAGCACCTTTTGTACTTGACACCACCTTGTTGCCACAGTATAAGCAATCTGTTTTTCTATCGAAAGCCCCAATAGAGACACGTGTATTTCTCTTTAATGGTGGGGTTCAGTTTAGCTCTCTTGTGTTACTCTATTTACTTTTTGTTTACGTGAATCATGCGACAAGATTTGTGCACGCAACTTCCAGGTTCTAGAGTAACGTCATCACCTCTTTCAACACTTGCCTTGTTGATCCCTTCAGCTCCTTTCTTACGAATCTCAACTCTTATCTTCATCGGATAATTCTTCTTGGCATAACGGGCAGATTCCCTGCTTTGCACTCATTTTGAATCTCTGAAATGCAAAGTATGTTACAACTACATAGAGTTGTGTATTTGTGCAAGGCTACTACCGAATCACTTGAATACATTTTTTTCATATTTGTCAATCACTTTTCATGGTATTCATGTCAAAATATAGTAATAAGTAATATAGTAATGAATAATTTATTAATCTTTAATTTATGCAATGAAAAGAATTCCTAAAAACAATGTAAAATTTACATAGGAATTAGAAATAATAAAAAGATAAAAAAATTCGACTAAATAATTACAATGAAATTATAAGTCTTTAATGAAATATATGTATATGTATATATTTAATTAACATGATATAACATACATTTATATACAGAGTAAGAACATGTGAAATCAATTTTTCTGTTTTGGTTTAAATGGTAGCGCCCCATTCTCAGCACCCCTGTAGAATGTTTTTCTGAATTCATTGATAAACCCAGGCCCGTAGCCAGATTCTTCAGGTGGGGCACATCAAGTTTAGGAAGGGGGGGGGGGGTACACAGTGTCTCCAGGGGGCACAAACTAATTTTATTATTACACCATATGGGAAATGAATTTTTATTTAGGGGGGCACACGTTCTCACGGGTAGGCTGTGCCCACTCGTGTCCCATGCTGGCTACGAATAAAACTACTCCTAAAGAATTAATAATATAATAATAGAAACATCAAAATATTTCATAGGGGGCACAAACTAATTTTATCATTACACCACATGGGAAATGAATTTTCATTGGGGGGCACAAACTAATTTTATCATTACACCACATGGGAAATGAATTTTCATTGGGGGCACAAACTAATTTTATCATTACACCATATGGGAAACGAATTTTCATTTGGGGGGCACACACGTTCTCACGGATAGGCCGTGTCCACCCATGCCTCATGGTGGCTATGGATAAAACCATCCCTAAAGAATTAATGATATAATAATAGAAATATCAAAGTATTTCATGTTCCAGCTCAATTTCTATTTTCAATTACTCTGCCCCAGGCTATGTGCAGTAACTTCAATATCATGCTTACATGCAAATAGCATAATCTTAACAAATGTACAGTCGCCTCTTCATGCAATATTCTGTACGTAGTGCACATATTTTGCATTTGAGACCTATAAACAGTAGCTGGGAGGACCTTGTGACTCAATACCCAGTCTGAAAAGAATCAAGCTCCTTGAAAGAATGCAGCATGTCAAGGTTATGTAATAGGATAAATAAACATTAAAATACTTGGTGAACTTGCCTCACTGACTGATTCACTTTGACAATGTGTCTGTTTCAACTACTTTATGATTTAACACTTTTACTTCATGGAAAGAAAGAAGAATCAAGATATCCTCTTTATTGTTTTGAAGATGCAAATACATGTGGGTGGATGCACACAACTCATTGTGGTCCTGAACAAACAGAATGAACTCATGATGTACTCCACATTTGGGTCCCACCTTCAGAAATGACTTGAAATTCTTTTAAATCATCAAATGTCTCCCTGCGCCATCAAATCTGGACTGGAAGACACATATTAGAAATAAACCATATTCTGACGTCATAGATCACGTCATGACGTCACAGGTCACGTCCTGACGTCACGGATAACGTCCTGACGTTTTTAATGATGCAAAGAAAAGTTTCAAAAATTATGTTGGTGCCAAGATATTTAGTTTTGGTGATAATTTTCATTATTAAAATGATTAAAAACTATTAAATTACAGACTTATGCCTAGTTTCTAGCGATTTCTTATATCGGCGGCCATCTTTTCTATGACGTCATATTTAAACCTTTTCCGGAGATCCGATCGATGCCAACTTTTAATATGCTCTTCTCCAGACCCCATAGTTGATAAAACTGCCAAAAAACCTTTTCTTGCAATTTTTTGGGGTAGGGTCATTTTTTTTCATATTTTGACTCTACTACATTTAGTGTAGCAGATCAGAGAAGAAGTATTACTGGTTTGGGGTTTTTTACTTGTTAAGATATTTTGCTAGACGTATTTCAAAAAACTCCTCTCTGGACTGATGCGGGTATTAGTTGAAAAGAGGCACGTTTATACGCAATTGAACTGTTGAATCAACTGCAATTATTGTCCAATTGACAAGATTAAAGATTTATTTTCCACAAAAATATATCGATACAAACAAGAACTTTACAAGCTGAAGTGTATTATATACAGTGGAGGAAGACTAGATAAGCAAATGATTTTAGGCTTATAAAAAAAAAAAAAAAACATATAATTAGCAACAAGATAATGAACTTATAAAATTTGTGAATGTACAAATACAAACAATAAGATTCACTTCCGAATTGTCAGGGGCATAGCCAAAAGGAGGTGCGAGGGTGCCGCTCCCCAACTGTGTGGTCGTCGGCAAATTGAACATGCTTGTCGGCAAAAAGGAAAAGAAAATGAAGAAAAAGGAAAACAGAAACAAAAATAAAGGAAAGAAGGAAAGCAAAAAAAAGAAGAAGCAGAAGAAACTAATTAATCCACGTTTTCGGCCTGACGAACAGACGGGGTAATCAATACGGTACCGGTACATCTTATTTTAGGACAAGAGATCAGATTTTTTGACAAACGGACGATTTTTTTTTTTTTTTGTCACTGCAATTCTAAACATCGAATTTCCCGACAAAGAAGATTAAATTCCGGCAAAAGTCTCAACGTCGTTTCTCTTCCAACCATTTCTTCTGAACCGGTAAACATTTTCCGGCAGGGCGTAGCTAAGGGTGGGGGAGGGGATGGTCGTCAGAAAATTAGGAAACCTTGTTGGCTCATGGTGTAAATGAATTTTAAAGATTAACGCAAAATTAAGCATAAACCCTTAGATTTTAAAGGTTGACCATTTTTTGCTTCCTTTTTTAATACAACTTCAGTGGCGTAGGAAACGGGACCAGAGGGTGAAGGACCCCAATAATTTTATTGGTAGGCCCCCCCCCCTCTCCTTCTTCCCCAATCTGATAAATATTTTCTCCCAATCAATTTTGAAGATCTTTATTCGAAATTTCCTTCAATTTTCGAAAAGTTTTCTTCGAGATATCTACTTCATTTTGGGGAGATTTGCATCAATTCTCGTAAAATTTCTTCAATTTTCGGAAAATTTTCGAGAATGTTTCTTTTATTTTCGAGAAATTTTCTTTATTTTCGGGAGATCTGTTTCAAGTTTTCATCAAATTTGCATCAAATTTCGTGATATGTCCTTCATTTTCGGAAAGTTTGCCCTATTCTTTTTTCCTTCATTTTCAGGAAATTTGCATTAATTATCGTGAAATTTGCTTCAATTTTGGTGAAATGTCCTCAGAAATTTTTGGGAAATTTTAGCCACATTTCTAATAATTCTACGACCTCCCCCTCTCCCTCCCTTCTCCACACACACACACACTTTACAAATATTTTACCGTGATAAGAGACTCGTACATAGGTTTGTTGGGAAAAAATTCAAATCTGCCCCTCGCAATGTCAAATATCGTCCTACGCCGCTGAACTTCATTGCCAATGTTACCTGTCAACAAATAAAAGCTTGCACCCCCTTGCACCAAGTTTCGTGAGATGTTAGCAAAGTTTACCAAAATTTTTAATAATTTATCAGATTTTTCTTAAACTTCACTAAATTTTTCAATGCAAATTATTTCCCAATAGCTCCCAAACAGCACTGTAGGCAGTAAAGCATGCAATCGCGAAGATTAAATCCTCTCAGTGCCATCTTTCCCTTCCGCACCTTCCCCTCTGATTGTTTGAACACTACCAATTCTGCAATTACACTATCTATTCATACCCTATTTTCCTGGACACCACAGAATCGTAGGCAGCGGGAGAAAGGGGAAAAACTGTTATTTAGAGGATTTCACCTTCCCGCGGTTGCAAATTTTCTTCGCGGTTGGGAGGTGAAATTGAGAAATTCTTAACATCAAAATGAAAAAAATGTGAAAAAGTCCCCAAAATTGGCCCAAAATTGAACAAAAGTGAAGAAAAATTCCCGAGAATGAAAGATAATTTCCGAAAATGAAGGAAATTTCCAGAAAATTCCTGATTAGCAACAACTTTTGCCATGTAAACTTAATTACCAATGCAATTTTTCCACTTGTCACCGGCAAATATTCTCATTTTTGCCCCCACCGAGAGAGGATCCTTCTTACGCCCCTGCTGGACACCTATAAACTTTAAGTGTTCCATAAACAAGGAAATTGTATGGTTGATCATACCACTTTAGATCATACATAACAAACTTTCGCATGAAAGCCAGAAAATTAGTTGTCTGCTGTTTGTTAATTGATTTTGATCAGTTGATATCAATTTTTGCTATTTTCTATAAATTTTAATTAATGTAGCTGATATTGTCCACATACGGTACCTTAAAATCAATTAGTTATTCTATTTGAAGCTATTAAGTTATATGAGACTAACAGTTATGCAATGTCCATGATGCAAATGACCAATCAAAAAATTAGGTAATGGTCACAGTTTAATGAAACAGGAAGTTCCAAATTTACAATGAACTAATGCATAATTCAGTAGTTACAGTGAAGTCAGCAGAGTGCAGAAGTGCAACAAGCAGTCAAGAATTGCTTTATCAATTAATTTCGTCATATCTAATTAATGAAAAATAAATGAGCGTATCGACACTTAATATTGTTTGTTTATTAACCTGTTAACAATTCTTTGGTGGTTGGTTATCATAAAAGGTGGGCTACTTTGTTGATCAGCTTCAGCCATTAAATGCTTAGGAATAATAATTGTTAACTCTCAAAACCAATCGATTAGGTATTGTGTACACGAATTAATAGGCGCCGAAAGTCTGCTGCTGTATCGCTTGAAGTGCAAATAGACTGTTTACTTAAGTTTACTCATATATGGACTCCATAATTTGAATATGATATAAAAACAGAATTTGCTTCCATGTAATTTGTCTTAAGAAAGTTATCATTGACAGCTGACAGTCGCGGAACCAGTAGCGTAGCCAGGATTTTCATATTTTCGGAGGCGAAGAGGGAGGAGGGGGGGATTGAACCGGCAAGATATGTAGTGGTGTAGTTGAGGTGACACCGAAGCCAGTAAATTCAGTTGTCTGCAGTTTGTTAATTGATAATGATCAGTTTATATCATTTTTTGCTATTTTCTATCAATTTCAATCAATCAACTTGTCGGCGTAGGATACAGGGGGTCCATTGACGAAGCCCCGGGAGGGGTCCAGAGAGCGAAGCCCCGGAAGTTCTCGCAAAATTGACACTTCAAGGTCAAAAAAGTATGCTACAACGCATAGTAAGAAAGTGTATTATACAAGTCAAAATTCATGTCAAAGAGAGGTATAATACACCATAAACAAAACACAAAATCATGAAAACGCATAGTGTGGAAATTAATGTTTTATCGTTTACGTTTGTACATGATTGTCTAAAAGAAAGGTTTTCAATAATTTGCTACAAACTTGTGTAAATGTTGTCAAACTTTAAAAATGAGCCTGTTCTGTATCATGTATCCCCCCTGACACCCCTCCCTCTTTCTCTCTCCCCTCTCCCTATCCCCCCCCCCCCTCCCCTCTCTCTCTATGTCTTAGCTCATGTATTTTAATATTTGTATACAAATATTTAGTATGTTATTACTAAATAACTTTTTTTCTGAGAAAACACCCTTTTGAAATCTAAAAACATAATAAGCACCTGGAATGTCAAAGCTTGTTGAAGTACCCGAACAGTTCAGACCATTTGACAGTTTGACGAATCTATGCTCTCGGGAAAAAGAAAAAAATAATCAATGTTGAACGTTGCGTTTCCATTTTCCTTTTTTCGAGTTGCAGGAATGAAGTGCCCTTTTATAGTAATTATTAAAAAAAAAGTAATGCGGCACATTCCTAAATATCACGATAAACCGACCACAAAGATGCATAGAAACTTAGAGTAGCAACATCGTGAGCTTAGAATATAGTATACTACAAAATATGCAAAAAGCTTCATCAAAATTGGTTCAAATCTAACCATGTTACAGCGTTTTCAAACTTAGATTAGCATAAAACACGCAATATTTTGTGACCTTGGAGTGGGACAACTATATCAGACTATAGAAAACTACTTCTGCTAACTTTTTGTTTTTTCGATCCTTCTCAGAAATGTATTTATTGAGAGAACTTGCCTACAATGAACAAGAAATTAGATATTCTTATAGTCTTCACCCAGATTTAACAGTAGAACGCAATCTGAGAACCTTTGATGTTTTAAACTTTGGAAAAACATAAAAATTACATTAAATAATGTTAAAAGCATCCATCCCTGTCCATACATAATCACCTTTACAACTGTACAAAGGTTGAATTTGTTACAAAAAGTTAATTTGTCATAACTTAAAAACTATACGTGTTATTGCCACCATTTAAAGACTGATCTCATAAGAATATAATGAATGCTCTTTCAATATATCTCCATGCATATAACAGATTAGGTCAGTGGACTATCCTTATACCTTTAACGGATTAGTTTAGTGGTCACGTAAGTTCATCTCATATGAAATAGGAACTCAAAAGAAATTCTAAACTTGTATCCCCTTTAAAGGAATATTCCCGTGAATTTTTATTTTCACATATATGATAGAGGACTTAAAAAAACAATTTGGTGTAAAAACATGCTGATTATGTGCACGTTTAGATGTTATTGCATTTCAAAGATTGCGTAAGCCTGACCTCGTAGTGTACAATGTGATGTCATGAAGGCAGATCCAAGACAATTCTGATGTATTTCTATCAAACAAATGAATATTTTTCTTATGCTTTAGGTGTGAGGTTCACGAGCAGATTGAGATGAGGAAGAGGCAATTAATTTGTAAAGAAATAAACGCTAATTCTGATGGATTTGCCTTTATGACATCACACTGTATACTGTGAGGTCACTTTTCTACCCACTAACATACTTTGAATGCAAAAATTCCTAAACGGAAAAAAAATATCAACATTGAATTTTTCACCAAATTTTTTCTTTTATAGTCCTCTGTTACATACATGATATTCACGGGAATATTCCTTAAATGCTTCTGTGACAAAAGAAATCGTCTACATCCAAAACTGGCGAATATGTCTACGGTTTTTTCAGAATTAATTTTATCAACCAGTTTTCTTTCAATTGCAAGAAAGGAAGATAGTCCACTGAGTCTATTTTCACCCATCGTAGACCTGAGATATGATTTGAACTATTTTAAAGGAATATTCCCATAGATTTTCATTTTTTTTTAATATTTGATAGAGAACATTTGTAGAAACAAAGTGGTGAAAAACTATGTTAATATCTTATTAAGTTTAGAAGTTATAACAATTTAAAGAGTAGAAAAATGTTTTTAAAAACACCTCGCACAGTATGTCCTTCAGCTTGGTGATGTGATCAAGGCAATTGCAGCACAGTTCTTACGTATTTTTTATGAATCTAATCACACTTTTTTAACATTTGAACAGCTTTGTGGTTCATTTTAGAGATAGGGTGGAATATATAATTTACAAGAAAACTTTTTTTCTTTTTCTTGGGGTACATCACATTTATAATGGGAAAAAAAATAATCCAAATCATTTTAAAAGAAATACAAACAACGTATTGTTAAAATTGTCTCTATGACATCACAGATGTTGCCAATCAGTCACTTTTGTCCAAATTCAAAAATACTTTAAAATTTCGTAACTTGTAAACGGAATAAGATATTAGAATAGTTCTTTTCACCACTTTGTTTCTACAAATTTTCTCTATCATATATAAAAAAATGACAATCCATCGGAATAGTCCTTTAAGCTTTAGAAATGATCTCTCAGCGGAGGCTACGGTTGATGGCAGCGTCAGAAAGAGCTGATATAACTTGTAGATGTTTTGGAATGTGTGATACAAGTGTGCTGTATACAAATACTAAAATAAATCCTTCTTGTTTACTTTCTCATATTTTTTCGTACATGTCGGAAAAATGTCTTCTTTATTATTCACTACATGGCTTTTCCAGTTTTCAAATCCTTTAGGTAACTGAAGAGGCGTCAATGTCCGACAGAATACCGCATATTTCTTGTCCGTACGTTTCTGTGAGAGTTTTCAGTTTGGCACTATATCCGGGGTCAGTTGTGAGTAGGGCTGCAGGTGTAAGGATGTCAAATGATGTAGGCAATCCTTTTCTTTTTTTCAAAGCGGTTTTTTAGTTGTGCTAGACATGTATCAATACTGGAAAGAAATACGTTTGTTTTGAACATCATTGTAGCATCCTACGGTCCATCAAGAGATTCTCACTTGGTACCCGTTTCTTGCGTCGAATACGTTTCTCAGTGAAGTCAAAATCAAGCTCAGTTTTGCTGGCTACTTCTTTGGCCTCTGTTATGACCGTTTGGAAACTTATCAGAACGATGCTCTGTGATTGTTTTTTTGCATCATCTATTAGTTTAAAAGCCATATCCAGTACAATTTTTTCTTCTTAAAGGGCATCCGATGCAGTTCTGATGGTTTCCAATAGACCCAGTAGTAGTGGCGTGGTAGCAGGGGCCAGGGGCAACTGCCCCTCCCCCCTCCTCAAGCGAAGCTTTCTGAGATCCTGAAAATCGTCCTGAAAGTATATCTTTTTAGGCCCTGGGAAAATTGATGTAATGATCAATAATATCTTCTTCTTATATACTATTTGCCCGTAATGTTCTATTTTTGTCGTCCAAAAGCTCATAAATTTTCCACAGAAAAGAGACCAAAATTCCGGGGGACTTTACCCCTAACGCAACCATTCAGCACTCGAGCGGGCCCTGGATTTCCCACCTGGACAATAGAAGATGCATGGAGATAGCTCGTCAGCAATATTTAATATCTGCCCCTACCATGAAGGGCAGCAAGTTTATTGAATACAGCTGGTAGAAGCTTTTCGAGAGGGCGCCGAATGCTCACAGGGGCGCAAAAATTCCGCTATAAACTTTTTATTCTCAACGCTGTAAATGTTTTCTCTTTGTTTTACATCAAAAACATGAAAACCATCCCTAGACCCAAACTAAACACACATATTGTAGTCAATGGAATTCCACATTTTTTTTTCATTTTTCGGGAAATCTCCTTCCATTTTGAGGAATTTTTCTTCTATTTTCGTGAAGTTTTCTTCATTTTCGGGATATTTTCTCTGATATTTAGGATTTTTTCAATTTTTGGAAAATTTTCTTCATTTTAGGAAAATGTTCCTCAATTTTTTGGGAAAATTTCCTGAATTTGCCTCCATTTTTGTAAAATTTCCTTCATTTTAACGAAATTTTCTTCACTATTCAATAATTTTTTCTTCATTTATGAGAAGTTTATCTTTCATATTTTGGGATTTGTTTTTCCATTTTGGGCATTTTGGGGAGTTTTTCTTAAATTTTCGTGAAATTTCATTTTGGAGATATTTTTGTTAATATTTGGGAAGCTTTTTTCCATTTTGGGGAAATTTCCTTCATTCTGTGAAGTTTCCTTCAATTTCGGCATTTTCGAGAGATTTTCTTTGTCCCTAGATTTAAAACATTGACTTTTTGCAATTTCCTAACGGTGCCATTAATAGTGCATGCCATTTTGCGCACGTTTTACTTAAGAGCATTTTTATTTCGGGAAGGGGGCGCCAAAATGTCCTTGCCCCCCTCCCCTCCCCCTCCTCCTAGTGAAACATGACCCACCACGCCACTGTCCAGTAGGACACATACCAAAGCCGTGAATTCAAAGCTGCTTATAATTTGAAGCAGGCCAATTGCACTTGATGTTACAGAGCAATCTGCATCAGATTCAGCTTTATAGTTCAGGGTGACGACGTTGGCGGGTGATGTTGTTTTAGTGACGCGTAAAGCATCACAGTGGCACATCACAGTGGCCCATCTGGTATCCGAAAATCGTTTTAGGGTATAAGATTTTTTTTATTCCAAGATTTCGTTGATGAGATTAAAAACTTGCATGACGCTTAGGGCTGGCTTCAATACATTTTATGTTTTCCCAACTGTCCCAAAGAAGTTGATCTCGGGAGTACTTTTGCAAGTATCGACCAGACTGCCAGAACCAGATTCAAACAATAGTTGTTGCAGAGTACGTACATTCTTCTCCAAAAGAGTGTTTTGATACCGGAATAATTCCTGCTCATATTATTGGCCTCGGGGAAGAGCTAAAGATAAGCCCAAGTTTGTCAGGGTCTCAAACAGGCTATTGTACATTCTTTTCGCATCAGTTTTGAAGACGTTAGTGAATTGCAAGAAACTTTTGATAACTTCCCCGTTAATGGCGTATCTCAATATAAAAAAAAAAACTTGTTCAACATGCGACACATCGTTGGTGTCATCCATAAGCAGACTATACCATCCTGCTTCTTTGATCTTTCGGATTATATTGCGCTTGACACAAGTAGCAAGAGATTCAATAAATTCATTCTGTGATTGTGTGGATAAATAAGATGCGTTCCTTTTCGCCTTTTACACATGTTCCTACAAAACAGTATCATAGTTTAAAAGCAAGTTACGAGTTCTAAGTAGTTTCACGGGTAGTACCTTCTGATGATTCTCTGTAGCCTCCCAAAGGTATGCTTTGTTTTCCTAGAAAAGAACGATGTCTAGGAACTTTTTCAAAACTTCAGGGTTTTTTTGGCGATTTCTTTTTCTTTTTGTCGTTTATCTGCTTCCGTGATTATCGCAATACTGTGTAGCGTGCCGCGAAAATCTTCCTGGCTATGTCCGCTTAGCTCCTGTTCGGTTATGTTTTCCAGACCTTTCTTTTAGTTGTTTATACATGATCTCATATCATTTCCGTCTTTACTCCTCCAATTGCTAAACACTCTACAAGGAAAGCAAAGCATGGTCTCTGCTTCTGGTGAATACTCTGATCAGCTTCTTGGGACGCTTTCACCATTTGGCATGCCACGCATATATTACTCTTCATGGAAATATCGCAAATCATTTCCAATCCTTCTTATTGCAAAGCCTTTTTCTAAATTCTCTGCTTTTGTTTGACATGGTCCCAGCGAACACATTCTTCGTTGAAAGTCAGGCGTCATTTCATGGACATCGAGGTGTTTAAATCTTGCAGGGTCGTTATGGAAGCATTGATCTGATTGTTTATTTTCCAGTGATGGAGATGTAGGTGTATATAACAGTATAACGTATGCCTGGTAGTCGCTGTCGGTGCTTGACTTGCTTTTTCACCAAGTTCATGAGTGAAAGCTTCAGATTGGGATATATGATTATTTTCATGGAGTAATTGTTGTGTGTCATGAACGAGAACTGAAGAAACATCTTGATCAAATGCAACTGTTTTGGTAGTTTAAGAAATTTCTTGCACGCCCTCAGTGGGAACTGTAGAATTCGATGATATTTGTGTTAAGTATTTGACTTCAGTGGATGGTGTGGCACATTCTCAACTGTACACATATAATCAGCTTTGAATCTCTTTGCCATCGTAACAAACGGTGAAGCAACTGCACCTACAGTTGAGAATTGTATCGCTTTGTGGCTTTTTACCATGTCCATGTGATATTTCTTATTGTGCGTTAACTTGTTATCGCTATCAAATTGCACCTTGCAGACGCCACATATGACTTTCGTTTGATACCTTTTACGATTCATGGTGGCAAATAAGTACCAATCACCTGAAAAACAGGAATGCTCAAATAAATTTCTAATTAATTATCATATACAAATATAGTCAGAAAGGGCCGTAATTTCCTGGGGCAGGGGGTAAGTCCTCCAATCCGCAATATTAAAAACAAATCATTAGGCCTACATCTTGGGGAAATTTGCTTCCCCCCACTTTTTTGATAAGAAAACATGTTCACCCCTCCCCGCACACACACACACACACATACACATCCACCCACATACACACATACACACTCATGCACGCCATCATGACCGACAATTGACCATCTATTATGAGTATTTTTGTTTTGTATGTATTATACATTAGGTAAATCTGTCCACTTTTTCTTTCATAATAACCTTTGGTGGCTAGCGCTATCACATACACTTGCTAAATTAATACTTGCTATCTTTTTCCTATATGTTCATGTTTAACATGCATGTTTATGTTTTGTTATAGACTCTGAATGCCTCTAATGAGGCGGTAAAGATAGACTCTGTATACCTCAAATGAGGTGGTAAAGATAGACTGTTTACCTCAAATGAGGTGGTAAAGATAGACTCTATGTACCTTAAATGAGGTGGTAAAGATAGACTCTGTATACCCTAAATGAGGTGGTAAAAAGTGAATAAGTAAACTGTAATACTGTAAACCGCATCATTGCTGATGCTATTGCATCAGAACCAAAAATGACATTGAATAGTTGACCATGTCATGGTAAAATATGATCATTCCTTTTTCAAAGTGTACAGCACAATCTGACAATTAACCACGCCCTCCTCTCTCTCTCTGAAAATTAAAAAAAAAAGCACCATAGGTACAGCCAAGCTCCGCCACGCCCACCTCAGTCCCGCTCACCAATGAAATAGCTGGACCACCCTCTGGAGAGTGGTGGATCACCTGTGGGAGAAATCCTGCAGCCATCACGGATAATATCGAAATCACAAATGATTTATATCCACAACAAATACATGCATCGAAAACGCTTTTCTAGTTTAGATAAGTATCTAAAATTTATGATTTACAAATATGAGACTCCACTGTTTTTAAGCAAATATATATTTAAGAAATGCCATCGGGCAGACACAAAATCGAAAATCGATATTTGTTTAATGCTGAATTGTTTGATTCAACTGATCAAATGATTATTAATTCAAAATTATCGGAAGAAATACAATTTAAGCAAGATATAGAACAGCAGAACATCGCCAGGGTCCATATCAAACGACGTCACGAAAAGGGTGGGTTAATCGTACGGGCCCGAGTACAAATGATGTGGAATCTACGGGCCCGACGATGTCAGTGTTAAAAGGTCTGTTTTCATGGGACACGGATTTCTGACATGGCTTCTTTCATGGTGGATGGATCTAATTAAATTCTTGGTTTTATTCAACATGATATTTTGGCAATTCTTTGATGAACGTCTCACTACACACGTGCTATTTGATTGATTTATTGATTTCCACACTTATAACAAAGTTGTATGATGATTGGTGGAGGAGGCCTGAGTGAGCTACAGTTCTTACAAAGCAGACCCTATATGTTATCATGTGTAGTGTGAAAAGGTAGAATTAATCTATTCGTTTTTGTATGGGTCATGAGCGAAACAACCGTATATACTTGCAAGATTCTTGAAAGATTCTAAAGAATTTAGAATGGTTTATAGTTATGTCAGTATGTCTTGTGTAATTGAAGAATACTGTGTAGTGTGGTTAATAAATGCCTGTTAAATGATTGAATTGCAAGACAAAGACAGAATAGACGTCTTCCTTTTGTGTCTGCAAAGCCTCATTTCAATGTATAATAAATAACCTTTGGTATTTTCTAGTTCGTTTACTTCAAATGAATTTAATAGATTCATTTTCTTCTATTGATTAAAGGAAGTAAAATAAAAACTTGTGATATGTCATACCAGATAATAATATCATCATGAAATTTTAATGGGATTAAAAAGGCTAATTTTGCTGTACCAAATTCCCCCATGAAATAATAAAAAAAATCAATTTATTCTATGAGCTTTGAGCAGAGCGTAATAATTTAGAAAATAGATTTAATAAACAAATTATAGGGCGATTCCGTTTTGCAAATATGATGATGCATCTAAATTTGCAGAAAATTTATATGAGCACGTGTTGGTTCTGCATGTTGTTGAACTTCTGTAAAACCAGGTTTGAAATTGACAAATCAATCTGTTTTGATCCCATGTAAAATTTAAAAGGCAAGATACCAGGGGAAAGATTAGACGTTTCCAAGTTATCATATCATAGATTTGGTTCATGCACATGTAGACCTTTAACTACACATACACTGATATCTTTCAAGGTTGAGAAAACAGATCTCATGATTTCTATCAACAATAGCACAATTGACAAAGCACCTTTTTTCAATTATGGCTGACCAAAATTGGAGCATATTTCAACACACATTATATTTGTGTTATATGATTAGAAAATGACTCAAAGTCGTAATGCAATATTTGAACATTCTTTCTTATATTTTCTTGTTCAAATATAAATATTTGGCTTCAATGGTTTACATGGGTATTGCTAATGGGTCTAAAGGGCATGAAGGATCAGCACACATAAGATATGTGATTTATGATCAAAAAATGAATCAAAGTCGTATTGCAATGATACAAATTCTTTCTTCATATTTTCTCCTTTAAATCACATTTTCCTTAGATGGTTTGCATGGGTATTTTCAATGGGTCTAAAGGGTCGCATGTGTACGACCTCCCCTCCTCCGTTCTCAAAGTAAATAATTTGTAATAATATATAAAAAAAAAAAAAAAAGAACTAAAGACAGAAATTGACAGGTATAGATTTATCATTTTATTTTCATATTGTCATTATTTACATAAATTACATAAGGTTGAATGTTATAATGTAAATTAGGTGTTGTCGTATAGATTGAAGGGGATTGATTTACTGTCTGGGAAAGTAAACACAGTCCCTACACGCTGTGTATATATTTAGTATCATCCATAGGCGGGAACCAGTCACTTTAGAAATTTCGTCTATCGTTTTAATCTAAAGTGGTATTTCCCTGACGTGCATGGTCAAACGCACATCTTGGTTGAATGCTTATAGAGTTATCAACTTTGCAGCGTTCCTTATACGAATCTGATAAGATGTAAGCCTATTATCTATATACTGAACTAAATATACAAAAAATATCCTTTACCACGTCAGTATATCCAATTTTACAGTTACATATGAATAAGTATGTAAGCATACGTTGAAAGAAAAATTTAGATAGTGAAAGTTTACAGATGTCGGTAGATTTAGCAAACAGCTATAATTCCCTAAATGGTGTTAAGAGGAGGGTTCTTCCTCCTTGTGGAAATCTTTAGAGATTTTTCCATGTATCCTAAAAATTCAACATGACGTATCTCACATTGAAATACGTCAAACAAATCCCTTGCACAGAAACTTAAAAATCATATTATTATTCTCATGACTTAATATTATCTAATTCCGTTGTATATGTTCACCACGCCATTGTATAATTATCATGTAATGCGGCGACACAACAGACTGACATTTCTAGACAGATCAGTCTTCTTAACGCAAACAGCCAAAGCTAATTTTTGAACTGTGTGTAATAGTAGATCCTGATATTTTGTCTTTGAATGAGCAGATTTCAGCTGATACAAATTTATTTGATTTGACATTGGCACAATGTTATTTAAACAATTTTGTCTATTATCTGCAGATAGATATAAAAATGTTCAACTATTATGATTCGCTTTCTTAAACTCACGTATTTTGTCTCTTTGTCGACACTGTATTTTCCTAAATGGAACTATTTTCATCAAATATCTGTCAGTGCAGTCTATTCTTTTCCTCTTCGCAAAATTAAATATTTTGCTGTTATCTGTTTTCATATACATTACTTCTTCGTGGATGACCTCAAGACCATCAAATATATATGCTCCATAGAAATAAAAAAAGGCCTCATAACTAACGTATAATTTGAGAATACCACTTATATAAGTATTTTGTATTCCACAGATTGAAACCTTTTCCTACAGGTTTGTCATACTTTACTTGATATATATATATATATATATATATAATTTTCTTGATATATATATATATATATATATATATATATATATATATATATATATATATATATATATATATATATATATATATATATATATATATATATATATATATATATATATATATATATATATATATGTAGACAGCGAATAATATAAAAATAAAAATATAAAATCGTGGGGCGTTGCGTATCATTTCGATATTGAATCGGTGGGAAAGTATAGTGCGCTACCCCTTCACACAAGGAGTTGATAACACTCCCTGTTCAAACTGACAAAATCAACCAAAATGGTTTCACGTTAATATCTATTCTTTATTTTTTTTTTTAGATTTAAGTTTATCCACATAAATTGAGATTTACATTCGTATAAAAGATCTTTGTCATAAATTTTAATGAATTGACTTATATATCTAAAACGCCACACGATTCATGTGGATTCTACGTCTGTACTAAGATACCGTTTCCTGTTTGTGTTTCGCATCTGACCGTCAAGAATAAAAGCAGTAGTCTTATACATCTGTGGTTTTACCATCTTTCCAAAAGTATGCACGGAAGAGACACGGAATAGCTATAGAGACATTTCGGGTGTCTAGGAGGGCAGTTATTACTGCAGATAACTGCTTAATTTAATTTGATTCATAATATAAAAAAAACATTCGCATATCTCAACTGTTTTGCAATAGGTCTTTTTGAAATAGCTCATGCATAAGAATAGATCATTCAATGCGTCAGAATCAAAGATTTTTATTCTTAAATCTACAGACTCCAAATCTGTTTATCTCTTTTAGATTTTGTAATGCACGCAGTGAAGTCCTGTGGTCATGCAGCTAGCCATGTGTATCCCCTTCTTCCTAATGTCATTCATTATATATCTCAAACGTCTTGTGAAAGGTATGCACGGTTGTTTCACAGCACTGACAACAATGTTCATCATATCTATATGCATTTCGTGTACGAAACTATCTATTTGATAACATTATTTGGTTTCATTTACATTATAACTTTTAGCTGAAACCAAAGCCGTAACGTAAACAAGAATGCATTATTCAATTTAATATCTGATATCAACTAATAAGAAATCATCTGATAATACAATACATAAGCTGTTGGTTGATCACATTTGATGGTTTGGTCAACAACTCGAGAAACATGAGCAATGTCAAGACAAAGTATATCACATATTTTAAGTTTCAATAACAAATCAATAGTTGAATCATACTCTTTTTGCTTTCAAAGTTGAAAACTAGTACTCCAAAAATATACCTCAAGGAAATATGTTATTATTCATCTAGTTATTGTAAAGAAGACCAAAATTGAAAAAGATGAATCATGATGCTAGGGTTTAGTAGGTTTTGTAATGACAGATATTTAGACAAGGGTATCATTCTAGTTAGTGTTAACATTATCTTGTATGAATTTAAAGGAGTGTTTCATGTAGATTAATATGACAGAAGATGAAATAAGAAATAAATTGCTGATAAACATCTTTATTCCATCCAAGAGCTATCGCATTTCAATGATTTCATCGGTGTTTTGAAACGGTGTGATGTCATAGCTGCATTTCCAAAACAATCAAAAATGTTTCTCTAAACTTGATCGTCTCTTTCTAAATTATTCAAACAATTTTTTGTTTATTGATTGGGAATTGGTACAATATGCACTTTATCAGAACATGTTTTGCCAATGTGTTCATGTACTAAATATCTTTTAATAAGAGAAATATAAAAAAATCATGTTCATAGAAAAACAACAAATGTTTTGAAAGTGCAATGACACTGCTGAGTTAGACTTTTTGCACACGGCGGACCATTCAACTTGGAGTGGAATCTTCGAAATGTAATAACTCCTAAACAGAATAACATATCAGCATGGCGTGTAAGCCAAATTGTTTCTTTTATAATCTCCCATCATATAATTGCACACAAGAGATATATTTAAACCTACGGCTATTAAAGGCTACAAAGGCTGTTAAATACTTCGTCTTAAAGGAGACGTAAAGTCTGATACAATCATTATTTTATATGATAGAGGATACAAATCCAACCAACTGCCAAAAACAGCTAATAAAAATCTTATTTCTATCTCAAGTTATTCACGTTTGAAATTAACACATGTAGGATGTCATTTTGTTCAATTCTGTATTGAAATATTGTGCATGATGACATATTACATAAGGAATTCAATATATTTCTTTATAAATGTGATTAAAGTTTTATTCCAAAATACTGTGACACAAAGTTTTAACAGACTGTTTTGTTAATTTCATGTGTACACACAAAATTTCTTGACCCTTACATAAGACATTTTTTTCCTCATAATCTAGAAATCTTTAGGTAGATTATACAGAAATAAAAAGCGCTCCAACATCCTGCTGTGCTGATGACATCATAATTGCATATTTTGAAATAAATATGGTGGCGCCGATAGTACTATTTAGTAGTAGAATACAAGTTTTTGATAATGATAACAATTGTGTTAGATTGCTTAAGGGGGTATAAAACTTGGTCAGAAAAAATTGTTATTTTCAATTCTATCATATGTAATAAGGATTATGTCAGACTTTATGTCTCCTTTAATTGTTTTGTGGACAAAGAAGCATATTTGCATTAGCTTCGTTCGCATATCAAACAATTCACAACGTCGTTTGAACTGAATAGTTTTAATGGACGAAGGTTGATAGGGATGCACTGAGAATGAACTTCCATACACAAAGACTGATCGAACAAGGAAATTCAACTTATAATCATTTTAATTACAAATTGCTGAACAACACGGTATGCGAGCATTCATTTTGATTATGAAATTAAAAATTAGACCTCCACATATAACGAAAACAGTCGATATAATCCAGAAACTATTTCTATAGTTTTAGGATAGATGAACAAAATAACAATTCATTTGATCAAACACAGATGAACCTATACACAATAGATGTTTAGAGACGGGAACTCCTTATCTTGTTATCGTTCCGGACATATATTGACAGTGCAGTGAGTTAGCAGCCATTGTCTACTAACTGTGGCGTAGCGGTTATCATATCTATCTACAGACCACAAGGTCCTGGGTTTAAGCCTGGGTTGGGTAGACACGCCAGTGCACCACAACTGGTTATCAAAGGCCGTGGACATTGACTTGGTTGTCGATGTTATGTCTGTCCGTACGTCGTACCTGTGTTCTCGTCCGGGTCGTATTAGGCGTTTCGTGATAGCATTGTTACTATCATAACCGAATACGCAGGCGACGACCCCGTCATTGTAATTGTGTGTTCACTCGTCGTCGTCGTCGTTAGCAGCCATAGAGTATCAAACATTATAAGGAATACGTTGTGGGAAAGTAACACCGCGTAGTTGTGTTATAAAGATACGTTTGCTATTTCAGTATCAACAGATTCAAGTTGTCCCATAAACGGCTCCGTTGCATCCGCCCATGCATGAAAGAAACTAATGGAATGTATTTTGAAGAAAATATTGCATCCGACTGAAGGAAAAAAAGGTAGAAAATTAAAAGCGATGCTAAGCACCGTCTATTGCTTGACATATGTGATCGAAAATAAGAGTTATAAATATATTGTAGATTTCCTCAATTTTTTCTGTATATCGGTCTCCTAAACAGTACTTTACAGTTATTGTTAACGGCTGCTCCATTCTCTGCGAAAAGAAAGAAAAAGATAATTTAAACTATTGATGACGGTATGTTAGAGGAGTATAAATACACTGATGTTAATTCTAGATAATCGAGTCTAGAACGATCAGATAATTACATTGATTTACCTACTTCTAAAACTAATTTACAATACTACAGGGCCGTAGGAGAATTCAAGTTATTGGGAGATGGAGGAGGGAGGGGGGGGGGAGGACCTATGTAATGATATGAAATGTTACTTTACCTATATATCTTACTGTTATAGTAAGATATAATATCCCAATATAATATCCCAATGTAACATCTCAATACAGGGGCGTGTCTCTAGCTTTTAATTTTGGGGGGGCTTAAGCCCATATTCAGGGCCCTGACACAGGTTTAAGATTAGGGAGCTAGGACAGAGGTGTACGAAGTTGGGGAAATCTTCTTTCTCCCAAATTGTTCTTCTTCCCGCTTGCATGCTTGTTTCCCAGTTGGGAGGATAAGTTATCATTATCACATGAAATTGCCAACATTTGTTTGAAATTTCTCGAAATTGACAGTGATTTCCAAAAATTAAAAACAAATTCCTGAAAATTATACTATAAATACCGGAAATTGAAGAACATTTAACGAAAATGAAGAAAATTTCACGAAAAATGAAGGAGATTTCCCAGAAATTGACGAAGATTTCCTGAAAATTGATGAAATATTATTGGAAATTGAAACAAATTTCCTGAAAATGAAGGAAATTCCTGAAAATTCAAGAAGATTTCCCGAAAATTCACCAGTACAATTTGTATAACCAATGATACATTTTAGGTTTCAGGTGCTTTAACCTTGATGCAGCAACCAAATATGAAGTCAAAGGTCGGTATCATTGCTTGCACGCCACGAATTATGCTTTTTAATTCAGTTTCTTTCACATACGACAAAGACCACTCCCACAGCTCGATCAACTCACTATAACTATCAAGAACTGCAGCTAGGTGTTTGTGTGTGGGGGAGGGGGAGGGGGGGGGGGGGGGGGACATGCTTTTAAATATTTCTTATAAGAAAATTATTTTGCTTTAATTTACATTACAATTTACATTGGGCTATGCGACACCTTTCTATCATAACGTTTTGCAAATTGTTGGGGCCATGAGCCCGGCCCTGAATACTAACTACCTCGAAGTGCAAATTCAATGATACGTTGCAGCTTAAATCTATATATGACCTACACATTATTTTTTTGTTGATCGCTCCTCAGTGTTACGCATATTCTGTTTGCTTTCATAATCAAATTCATGTGTTATGAGGTCCATTGCACTGCTGCGTTTGAACAGCTTACAACTCAGAAACAAGTGTAAATACAACAAAGTGTGACTGGCAAAAGTGTCATTAAAAGTGCTATCACAGGGGCGGCGCGACATATATTTGATTGAGATGGGTGTAAAATTGTTGATGGATACTTTTACATATAGATAATTGATGCGCCGCCTTGACAGCATTGCGCATGCACAGCATGCGCCCAATAGGCGTGGGGTCCACGTAAGCTCCTCGATTAGGGGTATTTGAAAGTCCAAAAACCTCCTTAAATTCGATTAAAATTCGGAATGTTTGGGATAGAAATATTATACGTTTTTATTTAGGAAACTTGAATCGGCACTTGTCGACTTGAGAATCGTCTATACTGTTCATGACCAAAAGAAGACTTGGGGGTGTATTCATCAGTTTTTGTTTTTTGATGGAAAGGTAAAACCGTCAATTTGAAGTCTTTCTACTTAGAATATAAATTATTCTCGAAGACAAATCATAAAATTAAATGATCAGTCATGCATACTACAGGAACGTGTACATTTTGTAAGAATCACATGAGGAAAACAGAAAAAAACACAATTTCAAAAGTTTATTTACACCACATTTTGATCTATAAATTAGAACAAAGCCAGGGGCGCAGATTAAGGGGTGTAGAAGAATTGGCAAATTTAGAAATAACTCGAAGGTATTTAGTAAGAGAGAGAGAGAGATTGTCGTTTCAAAATGTTGTCTAATTCTTTATTCTCCAATATAAATATACTTCACGTTGCAAAATATTAGGGGAGGGGGGGGAAGGGGGATAAATACCCCTTACCCCGAGTCGCACTGCCCCTGTATCACGATTTTTGAAGTTGTTGCATAGTGTATTTGTTCGTTTTCCATTTTCGAAACAGGTAAACATACTTACCCTAAAATCAGTTGAGCTTATTCCATACTCCCGATGACACTGTCCTACTCGCGTTAATAAGCTGATAACAGAGTCCATATTTCCTAATTTCTCTACCACTTCATCAAAAATTCCAAGCATTGTACTAGCTTGCGTCTCAAAGGAAAACATTTCCTTCAGTTGTTCCTCAGATTTTCCTTTGAATACTGGAAACAAGTCCTGCGCTGTCGGATCAGTTTTGAACAACCTACAAAAATAGGAGAATGAGTTAGATAATTAGTAAAGACTTTTATCCACTTTTGGTCAATACATTTTGATATTTTTCCTGTTATCATTTGGCTCAAACAGCTACACAAATTAAATTGCGGAAGAAAGATGAGAAAATGTTCGGATAGCATTACTTGCATTACTTGTTTTAAAGATTCAAGCATGTTCCATTTGCATGTTTCAGCTTCAACTGAAAGTGGATTGCCAATGAAAAATTAAAATATTGATTAAAAATTCATCACTTTTGTAAATAAGATAAACTAATAATCATATTACACCTACACAAAATCAATAAGCATATTGGACTACAATGATCTAAAGACGTTTGATCTAATTCAGTAATTACATTTTATCTCTTTTTAATACAAAGCAATATGAAAACAAATCACGATTTCTTCTTTAAGTGACCTTCTTTAATGCTCGGTGGAAATGGTTCTTTTTATTTTTGGTAGTATAACCCAATTAGAAACTGTGTATCTTTGGATAGTTTCAAATCCATAAACATTTACCCCAAATTTAAAATTCGTGTGAGTAATATACCTCTTTTATCACCATATAAATTATATCTTATTCCATTCCGAATATCATAAAGAAAAAAACAATCTATTTGAAGAAAATTATTTGTTTATTGTTCGGGAAATATTCGGGGTGTTTGGGCACCTCCAGGACGACACGTCCTTTTCGTCGGTTACGACTATACCTTCATGTACAAAAGTATTTCTTCCCTTGAATATTGCACTTAATTTAGCTTAAAAACTCTTTGTTGGTATGAAAGACAAACCGCCTTTGCTTATTTACCTGTTGCGGATATTTGTCGCTAACAACTTTGGTGGACAAAATACAAGTTATAAGTGGCATGTTCGCATGTTCAATGTAGCAAAGAATAACCGAAGATTTGGGTTAGGATATCCAAGCTGCAACCAGCGTCTTAAATCACTCTTACCACGAAAGGTCATTGCATCCGTTAAAGGGTCGAGTCATAATTCATCCTCAATTTATATTATGCTAATCGTTGCATCATTTATGTCATTGATTTATACATTTTTATGATCTGAAGTTAATGTTTTCCTTGACGATAATGAAGCTGTAGCTCACATTAAGAAACTCAATCGACAGAATAGGTTGCCATAAAGGAAATGATCTTACAGGTTTTCAGTTTATGAAATGTCTGCATTCTCATACATGTACGTGTTTTACTACTTAATCGAAAACGAAAAATTCCATTCCGAATAAATCACGAGCTGAACATGTGGATGTAGTGTGTTTTAGCAAAAACGACTGATTGATGTTCCTCCATTGCACATCTCCGCGGGGAAAGGTATTTAAGAAAATGTTCAGAGTAGACTATAGATGTCTGACTTAAATCGAACGGGCACGGTACTTTAAGCTTTATACTTTTATACGAAGTGTGACCTTTTTTGTTTGTTATACGAAGTGTGGCAAAGTGTGACCTTTATAGTTAATTGTGTTACAAATGCAGATTGCAAAAAGTTGTACGAATATGTATTTGAATATTTTCAGAATATCAAATAGGAATTTAGAAATATAATTTCGCACCTCTTTTGACATCAGATATACGATGGCCAACTACATAGTGCAACGCTTACAACTGAACTTATATACGCAATGTGGCTTTGCACATTATGGGTGCCATTTGTTGAATGTTGCATTGTTGGGATGGGAAAGGTCAAATGTGAACTGTTATAAGGTCAAGAGTCAAGAATGATATGCAAAATGCTCACACAACTCCTCAGAGGGGTTTTTATCAAGAACAGACACCACCTCACACAACTCCTCAGAGGGGTTTTATCAAGAACAGACACCACCTCACACAACTCCTCAGAGGGGTTTCCTCAAGAACATACACCACCTCACACAACTCCTCAGAGGGGTTTCCTCAAGAACATACACCACCTCACACAACTCCTCAGAGGGGTTTTATCAAGAACATACACCACCTCACACAACTCCTCAGAGGGGGGTTTCCTCAGGGGTTTTCAAGAACAGAACAGATACCACCTCACACAACTCCTCAGAGGGGTTTTATCAAGAACATACACCACCTCACACAACTCCTCAGAGGGGTTTTATCAAGAACATACACCACCTCACACAACTCCTCAGAGGGGTCTCCTCAGGAACAGACACCACCTCACACAACTCCTCAGAGGGGTTTCCTCAAGAACATACACCACCTCACACAACTCCTCAGAGGGGTTTCCTCAGGAACAGACACCACCTCACACAACTCCTCAGAGGGGTTTTATCAAGAACAGACACCACCTCACACAACTCCTCAGAGGGGTTTCCTCAAGAACATACACCACCTCACACAACTCCTCAGAGGGGTTTCCTCAGGAACAGATACCACCTCACACAACTCCTCAGAGGGGTTTCCTCAAGAACATACACCACCTCACACAACTCCTCAGAGGGGTCTCCTCAGGAACAGACACCACCTCACACAACTCCTCAGAGGGGTTTCCTCAAGAACATGCACCACCTCACACATCCCTCAGAGGGGTTTTATTAAGAACAGACACCACCTCACACAACTCCTCAGAGGGGTCTCCTCAGAAACAGACACCACCTCACACAACTCCTCAGAGGGGTTTCCTCAAGAACAGACACCACCTCACACAACTCCTCAGAGGGGTTTCCTTAGGAACAGACACCGCCTCACACAACTCCTCAGAGGGGTTTCCTCAAGAACAGACACCACCTCACACAACTCCTCAGAGGGGTTTCCTCAGGAACAGACACCACCTCACACAACTCCTCAGAGGGGTTTTATCAAGAACAGACACCACCTCACACAACTCCTCAGAGGGGTTTCCTCAAGAACATACACCACCTCACACAACTCCTCAGAGGGGTTTCCTCAAGAACATACACCACCTCACACAACTCCTCAGAGGGGTTTCCTCAAGAACATACACCACCTCACACAACTCCTCAGAGGGGTTTCCTCAAGAACATACACCACCTCACACAACTCCTCAGAGGGGTTTTATCAAGAACATACACCACCTCACACAACTCCTCAGAGGGGTTTCCTCAAGAACATACACCACCTCACACAACTCCTCAGAGGGGTTTCCTCAGGAACAGATACCACCTCACACAACTCCTCAGAGGGGTTTTATCAAAAACATACACCACCTCACACAACTCCTCAGAGGGGTTTCCTCAAGAACAGATACCACCTCACATAACTCCTCAGAGGGGTTTTATCAAAAACAGACACCACCTCACACAACTCCTCAGAGGGGTTTCATCAAGAACAGATACCACCTCACACAACTCCTCAGAGGGGTTTTATCAAAAACATACACCACCTCACACAACTCCTCAGAGGGGTTTCATCAAGAACAGATACCACCTCACATAACTCCTCAGAGAACATAGGGTAGGTGAGGAAATATTACATCGTTGACACCTTCGCCTCTACAGAGAATTTGTTTTGTCAGCTCCAGCGGAACTAAAGTAGATCTTTTTACATATCCTTCGCTACACCCGTATAGTTATTGGTTATGTCACCATTCATCTGTTCAATCTATTATGATAAATTTAATCAAATTTGAAACTCTTTCAAAGCTCGTTTTTGCTAAAATAATGTGATATGTTGTACAGACAACATGAAGCAATAATTCAATTCAAAATGCAAATTGCAGCTGCGCCTAATAGATTCCTGGAGTTTGAAATGATCATTAACTCGACTGAATAAGAAGCATCGCGGACTGCATAAGCAGCATCACCGACTGCATTTCATCATGGTGTTGCCATTTTAGACACTTCCTAATTATAATGATTGCCTAAGATGGTATATAATGCTCTTCACGTGCATTTCAGACGTTTGATACAAGTATGGAAATGCTCCTGGAAGAATATGAATAATGCGATGTATACTGTAAACAAGACTTGTAATTTGTTACAGCAATGAGCAGGAATCATAAATGCACCAAACAGCCAACTGCGCGTTTTACTGTTACAATTTGTTTTCTAAATGAACTCTTTTATCTACCGACGTTGTTTTTACCATACCACTACCTTTATTAAGAACAGGCGAAAGGAATTTATCTAAAAAACTGGTTGCTTAGATTTGCTGCCGCGTACGTTATATACAAAATGAATGGCCGGAGGGTGGCCGGAAACATTCAAGTGATTTTTTCGTTCTTTCTCCGGAGACACAAATTTATTTATCTTTGGAGAACGTATGATTGAATTGTATCCTTGTGTGTGTACATGATCGACGGTGTTCTATTTAATCTTTTAAGATGTTTAGATACTCGACCTCTCCTTCAACTTAAGATTCTAACCGTAATGATTAATGCTTGAAGCATTACCTACCCTGGTTTGTGCGTTCTAATTTACATAAAGACCTTTCACAATCCCTAAACACTTAGGCATAGATCTATAATAAGTCTGTTTCTGGTGAGTTGTTACATTCGGATTAACCCACTTTTAGATAAAATCACTCCAAGTGATCGTTATGGTACTATTTCAAGCAGATGTATAAAATACAACTTTGATTGTATATTATCAATTGGACAGCATTTTTTCTGCTATTAAGTCTCCTACATTTCATTTCATTTTAATCTCCATATCTTAATAGAAAATAACCTAGCAATGGAGTCTCTTAGACATATGCATCTTAGTTAAGCCTCTTTGTCAGATACATGAAATAATCCTGCAACATTTGGTCAGTGATGTTTATGCATGGTGGTGTTTTGATTTTGCCGTAATAAGTGCAAAATAAAGACAAATATACTATTAGTTTCGCTGGTTCCCGTTTGTATGCATGGTATGTCGTATTCATCCGTATAGATTATTCCGCCTCTTGAAGTGATATTTGTCCTTATTTTATGTAGATAACTTGTTGAAATGTTTCAATTTCTTGAAAAAATTTAATTGACGATGTAAGATGAAATACTGAATACATACTGCATACTGCATACTATATACTTTTGCAATAAACCCAAATTACTTGTCAGCTTTTGATGATGCAGTGATAAGATTATGTTGAAGACATCATCTAAATCAATTTACCTAAATAGGTTCAATAAAATACATGCGTGAGAATAGCAACATACGGCATCAAATCCGTTTAATAGTATAATATTTCAGCGTTTTTTAATTTTCAAGTCCAATTACGAACTAGCATTACAGTGAAAACTAGGAAATTTGGAACAACTGGTTTTGTTTGATGACTTTTTAGAGCTTAATACGTTTCTGTTGCTAAATGTTTTCAATATGTGTTTTACTGTAGAGTAAAGCCATATAGATTAAATGTTTAAGTCAAACTCAACTTTGCTATTGTAGTTTGAAGTTTGAACCTCTTGTACATATCATCATTGCTTTTAACAGTTTGATATTGGATCAATCACACTTTCGTTTTTTAAATTTGAATACTTCTACATTCTCCAACATATAATTATCCTAAAATAAATAAAAAGGTATGAATAAATGTTGATAATTTCATATGACACTTCGTAAAGGACCTTTTCCTCCATAACTTAGACTGTCCCACTAGGTTACTTTCTACGATATAGAACTTTCCTCATCCATTCAATTAAAAAGAAAATGTATTCGCAAGTAGCATTGTTAAGATAATCAATCCCAACTAGTTGGCATCTAAAGCAGAGCCTTTTCAAATCCTTCTTTACGCATAACCGTCATTTCCATCTATAGATATTTGTTTAATCTTACTAAAGTTTACGATGATAATAACGATCACCTTCACATATATACTTTCAAAGCAGGCTTCTCCGATCACAATCTAAATCCTTATCAATTCTACCTCTATTTAAGACGAACACTTATGGAAATAGGCCTTATCTACCTACTGTGGTGTAGCGGTTATCATACCTGTCTACAGACCACGAGGCCCCGGGTTCAATCCTGGGGTGGGTAGACACGCCAGTGCACCACAACTGGTTATCAAAGGCCGTGGACATTGACTTGGTTGTCGATGTTATGTCTGTCCGTACGTCGTACCTGTGTTCTCGTCCGGGTCGTATTAAGCGTTTCGTGATAGCATTTGTACTATCATAACCGAATACGCAGGCGACGACCCCGTCATTGTAATTGTGTGTTCAACTCTCTCTCTCTCTCGAAATAGGCGTTTCGACCAATCTGCTGCGGTTTTGTGGGATAATTTACCCGAGGAAGCAAAACTTGCCAAAAACATAAACGCCTTTAAGAAACATGTCAAACCTTCCTTTTTAAAAATCTGCCTATTACTGATTGTATATTTACTTAACTTGAGATATATTTTGTGTATAGAATTTATAACCTTTTACATATTTATACATTAAAATTTGAACCTATTACATATTCGTTTTTGTATTTATTCATTAACATTTGTATGCATTTTATCTTTTATACTCTTGTATTTCGATAGAAAGCGCCTCAGATTAATATGCATTAAATAGGACGCTATATAAATTTGGTACAATAAGGTACGATACGATAATGGTGATTACTTAAAAACAATAAAGATGAAGAAATTGTATATAATAGTTTAGAAAAAACACAAGTAATTGAGGTGGTTAAAGAATGTCATCACGTCGCAAGGGATACTATATTTGAAATGATAATCGTCGTTTTTAAAATCCACAATAACTCCATCCAATACTGTATAACTGTGTGTTTTATTTTCTCACAAGTTTATGAAGATGAGCAACATATTAGTATTTGTATGATTGAATATCTTTGTTTATAAATGAGCTTAAATTGTTTAGATCCCAAGACTTCAAGACAAATTATGACTATCTTTATTTTCAGTCAAATTACATTTGTGAAACAAATTGCTTTTGTGAAACATGATAACTGTGTGATTTTAGGTGTATTTAATTTTGCTTCATGTACATTCTTATCAATTTTTCACGACCAACGTCGTACTTTTTTCACGTTAACGGTTGTTAACCAGCGCGTCTAAACTAAGAAGTAGGGAGTCGATTCTAACTCAACGTCTAAATTCAATGAATTATACTTTTTCAAACTAAATGTAACTGGGATTTATTTTATGTTCTACACTTGTGAAATCTGCTAGATTTTACTTGTAAAATTTGCTAGAATTTTACTTGTAAAATCTGCTAAACTTCCCATGTATAATCTGCTAGATTTCCACTATAAGGAAAATAAGTTTATGCTCTACTGAGCATCACTTCCTTCTCGTCAGATGTATACCCCTGCTTGTCCTAGCAGTGTCAAACCACACTTAATACTATAGCAATAAGTGTTAACCAAAACGTCAGTGAAACGAAATTGAATTATACGTGCCTGTTTCTTTTTATTATGTAAGGCTCATCTAACGAAATTGCAAATACCTTAAACACTTCAGCCTAATTTAATTTCACTGAATGAATGGATGTTGTCAAATTCTGCAGTTATATTTGAAGATCTAATTATTGTTATTAGATTTGAAGGGTTGGTGTTATTCTTTGGAAAGTGAATATAGTCTATAGATATAGCCTTTTTGACATCATGCATAGGCCTTTACAAAGGAATTTAATCATCTCAACCATTTTACATACTTCGTTTTTATGGACATTGGATCTAAACACTGTAGATGCAATTGCAGATGATAGAATTCAATAAATTTCTTGATAACTAGCTAAGGGAACGTTTAAATTTGTTAATTCAATGAAATATGACAGATTTCAGCCACTTGTTTTTAAAACGAAATACTCGCTTGTTATTAGATTAAACTTATACATGATCACAAATTTTGAAATGAAATAAGAAGCTAAAAACAAATGATGTTATCGAATAACTAAAGATTATGAAACACTTCACTCTCATCAGCTCATTCGCTATTCAAAACAGTGAAGGTTATCGTGTGAAGGGTTTTTGAACATTCATTATGTTGCATGCAGGAGTGGGTGTATATGGCTGGGTAATGTTTCAAGACGAATTATGATACAAATGGCTGACATACTACTATATATAATAATATCATGACATTTAATAAAATTGTCAGGTAGTTGTACATACGTTACATGAATAAGTTTTGTTCTTATGCACTTTACAGCGTAGTGCATTACATATACCTAATTATATAACAAAGTAGTTTTCGATAGTATACACCTTCGTGGCCAGTAGCTACCTAATACAAATGATTACTTATCGCCTGTTTGAACACTAATCTTGTCAAAGAAGATGAGAAAGTAACAGCCTTACTAAAACAAAAAAAGATCAGAACCCTTGTAAATCAATAAACAAAACCATACTTAATGTTATTTATCTGATCATGTGTCCCAAGATTAATTTGTATAAATGGTGCAATTGTAGGACCCTAGCAAAGAAAGTAAGAGAGTGAAGTGATCACTTGCTGTTAATATTCATATTCGAGATACGATTTTCCACAAAACATTTGGAATATAATACCAATAACCACAATTCATTGAAATAGTTGTGACAGAAAACAATTATCAATGCAATGGATGGTGAAAGTACGTTGCTTTAATGCAAGTGACTTAAGCCTGCCCATCTTCCATTATTTCATGGTAGCTTATGCCTAAATCAAATGTGTTTATGATTTAGTTTATTAATAGATTGGCTGCAACATATTCTGAATACCAAGTGAATAAAGCTTATACTCACCGGAAGAACGTATCTGTACCCACTTGCTCCATGTTTCTCTGCACAGCCTTCCAAGACTTTTCTAAACTGAATTTCTGTCTCGCCGTCAGTGGCAGTCTCGGATCTACGGCAGGTAGCTTGGGAAGGCTGTTTAGTTTTCCATTGGTCCCATTTTGACCAAGTTTACCTTCACTTGAAGGACCGCAGCCCATGACAACCAGCTTTTTAACTAAATGTTTTCTGATGTTAGTTCAAAGTTACAGAATAAATCCTCTTTGAATAATTCATCTTATCAACGGTCAGTTAAGGACCGAGGCCTTGTAAAGATCACATATACGTCAGTGATAGAATGGATATCGCATTTTTCTCGGGGAAATGATTCGTTATAGTATAGCTAAATTGTATTATTGTTTTCTCACGCTCTTATTATATTATCCATCATTGATATAAGAATAGTCACATTTCATGGTTGAAGATTATCCGTTCTTAATCCGTTCAAATTCTATTTCAAATTTATAAAACAATTCGTTCACCAAAACCTACACATTATCTTATCGATTATTTTCCATCAGTTAATAAAACTATTAAACACATTTCCATGCATAACACATGCGTTAACTCCATTTAAAAGTCCAATATGGTGCACTTGTGCATATAGTTAGTTCACCCAACGGATTTCTGCCATTCTCGTGCAATACTCCTCACGAACTGCTGAAATCGTTCCCGTCGACGTGGAGCGCAAGTACATCAGCGTCCAAGCTTCTTTAGTATCTTATTAGAATATAATTGTATCTTCCGCACTCTTCTCGCATGCTTTGGTAATGAAGGCTGTAATGCGCTATATCAGAAGAAGTAAAGACAAACCAAATTAAATATTCTCATCTAAACTGATGGGTTCTTCAGGAATAAAACGTGGGAAATTATTACTTTGCGTTGTTTTGATAAGAGAGACATTCACCGATTCTTGAAAAGAAGCAAGTCTGAAATTAATAATCTGTTTATGTATTACTTATTTGTACATGCATTCAGTATCACATATTATATGAGCAGAGTAAATTACAAACGCAATACAAAAAGATTAGTCAAAATCAATTAGAAGCATAGAAAGGAATTGCAAATGAGATGATAGTATGTAGTGAAAAATTCGTCGTAAAGACATGTAATTTTTGGGAGATGAATTAGAGTGTTCAAGATAGATGATGACGCAAGTGCAATGTATGTTTTGACATAACATCAACACTGTATTATCTGATTATCATGATAACAATAATCTGACATAAATCATCAGATGTGCATTAATTGTATAGTGTCGTTGCGAATCATTTTGCTAATGAATCATTTTTCTAAGAGAACATACTATCTACGACATTTAAATAATCAACGTGAGACAATTTCGTAGTAATTATTAAAACTACGTCGAATCTCAATTGACATTTGGAATATGATGGCTCTGACTCAATGGATGGGGAAATGACTTCTTTCAAATGGGTATTTGTAGTGACTTCTAAGTACTATTAGTACTATCAAAATATCCACGAAATTGATTAAGACCCTGAAAATGTCATTGGAACAAGATGCTGCCAAAGGACCTGACCGGTGTTATCCACATTCTCACTACGGCTAGATTTAATGATGACATGTTTGAGGGTACCGTTACATTATAATGTACTCGTTGTGAATGTTAATGACTATAGAATGATGAATATATATACTCTAATCATTCACATTTTGTGTCAATAATTAGGATTCAGAATTTTAAAGTCATATACGTCATACAAATTATGTATTTAATTTCTTTGAATTGTCACATCCTCTGTCTTTATGTTTTAATTTATTACCACAATTTCCTTTCTACCTCAATCTATTCTCCTAATGGTATTTCGTATAATGGCAATTCCTTTCTTTATAAAATAATCAGACTATGAAGTGACGAAAGCAATGACAAGTATCATACAAAATGATGACTGCATACATTTTACTTTGATAATCAAAACAGATCTTTGAAATGAAGAGTTTCTTGAATAATTAGAAAGTTTCAATTCAAATTTTTGAATCTCTCTGTGTTGTGCTCTTAGAACATACCAGTTAATACACACGAACGCTAAATAAATTGATGCAACTTGGATGCACAACATATTGACGAAACTATAGTTGTTTGACCCATGGAGAATTTATAATTCAACGCATCATAAAAACATGGGTGTAGCCACAACGGCTCCCCAAAAGGTCCATAAATTTTGCTAAAAGGTCCATACATTTTTCTAAAAAGGTCGAAATGTTTTACTAAAAGGTCAAGATTTGAAGGTAATTATCTTTTTTTGCTCTTCAGTAAACTTTAGCCTCTGAACAGTTTAAAGACGACTATTTTGACATAACGTTCGAAACAATTTTACGCTTTCAGCAATTTCCTCCCCCAATTCAAAAGGCTGACTGTCAGACTGTACCCCTTAAAAACATACCGCATTGCTATTGGTCGGAAACCTCACCCTTTCAATATCTTGTTTCAATCTGGCAAAGAGCATAAGAGATTGATATCAACAACGATTTAGAAAGTATGAGGTAAGTTCAATTGCATCAAAGTAACACACGTTTTCCGTTGTTTGCATAGGCCTTAATCGTTTAACCATAAATTTGCTCCCGTATTCTAGCTTTCAAATAAAATAATTCAATGTTTGCCTGCAAAAGAACGAATTATATTGATCGTTTTAAATATCATCATAACTGCTTTTATAATCGTATTTGGTACGTTTGATTTACACCAAGCTGTCAAGCGTCTGTTTTTTCAATAGGTTAACAATTTCATCTAAAGTGATTTATATATTTTTCTTGGTAGTACCAAGGTAAAGATTGAATCTTATTAACCTCTTCTTATGTTGGACAATACAATCAATTCTACCTTTCGAAGATCATGCCTAGTTTTAATAAAGAATCATTTCAAATGTCTCGTGGAAGGCTGCTTTATCTCTGAAACATGTAAAATATTAAAATTTTAATGTGTATTGACATTTGAAGCACTGAAGTTTCAGGTGTTGTGACGTAGCTTGCTAATAAAGGCACTAATTACTACTATTCATGTTAATTGTGGTTTTGTCTTGAAGAGTAGTTCATTCTTTTGCGTGGCAACCAACAGATTAACGTTCTCTTTTCTATACATGTTTATGTTATCTTACTGAGTGTTTCCTAATCGTATTACTTCAGTACTTATTCGTATTTACTCTTCTTGTACCTGGTGATGTATACATTCTCATTTATAATGTCGTCACTGTTTATATTTGTATCCACTGCGATGGAAAGGTTCCTAGTAGAAAATGTAGCCGAAGAGCCAATGATAGTACTGTATTGAGTTTTTAATCACTGTCAATAGAAATCTTTCGTTCCTATGCAGTTTCAACACATATTATTGCATCAGTTCAGTTCAGTTAACAGACCTCCGTGGTGTAGTGGTTAGTGCTTTGTCCTCTCACCCGCACGTCCTGGCTTCATATCCCGGTAGGTCTGCAACCAGTGAGTTCTTAACTGGTTATCAAAGGCCCTGGCCGTCTTGATATAATGACCAGTTCTGGATGCTTTCGTGACGTTAAACCTTGCTATGTTATATAATTACCCATCAGTTTGATCTGTATATGAAATATTTGTTGTTGTTGGTGTTACCATTGTGGCGATACGGACTGAACGAAATACATATAAAACAGCAAAAAGTTCACAGTCTCAAGTCTCTTTATTGTCAGCTCTCAGGTGTCTGATTGAGTATGATTTGGTAGCCAATACATAACTTACACAGTTTACAATACACCACAACAAAAATCAACCATGAAATATCAACAAAAAAGGGCGGTGGAGCACACTCCGCAAAGGTGAAAACCATTTCCACTCACATAGCGATAAAACGTACAACTTCACAATAAAACGATTTGATACGAAATTTAGAAGAAATATTGCTACTGACTTACTGTAGAAGTTCACTGGTCAAAGCTTACTGTGGTGAGTGAGAGGATGTTGCGATTTGATCACGTAGAGCTAGAGCAAGAGAGGGTATCTGATATCGCTACGCAGTGTGATTGGCGATAAACTATGCATAAGAGTAATGCACAAAAAAACACAGTTCCCTACATAATTATCAAATCATGAGTTGCAATGTAGCTCTAATGGCAAAAGCAAGTAAAAAAGAAAGAAAAAGTACTAAAATGTTACATGAAAATGGCAATCCACCATACACCTCCCTGCAAAAGTTAAGTTTGATACCAAACTTAGCATGGATACTGAACTGAGAACCTTTGTGATATCAGTATGTACAATACTTACAAATAGGTAGGTGGCTTTCTTCCTATTTAAAAAACAAAAGTAAAAAAATATCATACCTAAACAAAATACATCTAACCCAGCCTCAATGTAACCAAGCATGCATCCACTACCTGTACACATAATACGTAACATAACAACCAAAACAAACCTAAAGTACCCTAAGTCCTTAGGTCATTAAAACCAAAGCTCCTTCATAAATCCTGTCTTCAAAATAAATTTCTTACATAAGTCGGCATATAATGGTTCCCACAGACAAGAATTTGAATCAAAAACCAATCACCATCCCAAAATGCAGAAATCAAGCAAAACAAAACTCAAAGATGATCAACTGCACTGGACACTGATCAAAAACAACAATACCCAAAACTTAATAGAACTTCCCAAACTTCCTTTGAGACAAGTCCTGAAGCAAATTAGTTGAATGATTGACTTCAGCAGAACAAAAAGATGTAGAAACTGATCTCGGCTCCTTGAAAGAATTAGGATGTTTACCTTTGGTAATTCGCAAAGAACGTCGAAGAACTGGGAACTCATCATCGGAAGAAGAACTCATATAAGGATGGTCTGGTTCAGAGTTAGAATCAGGAACAGGTCCTGAATTAACGTCATCATCATTTGGGCCAGAAGGACTTTTGCGGTTGATAACAACTGGAACATCAAACTCACTAGAACTGTCAGATGTACTCACAGGTTTGGATGTGGCAGGTAAGAGACGTCTTTCCTCACTGGTTTTTGTTGTTTGTCTTGCACTGGTTGTATTTTTTTGGTTGTTTTTTCTTGCACTGGACATGGACGGATTTCTCTCCTGTTTACAACTCTAAAGCCACCACTTCCACCAGCTGGCTTGATTTTAAACACTGTTTTTTCTTCGGATTTCCCGAGAACTTTGTAAACTGTGGGACCCACATATCAGCAATTTTGTACCTGCCTTGGGGATGACTACGCAGAAAAACACGAGTTCCATTCTTGAGTGGTTTCTCTATTGCAGTTTTGTCGTGGTCCAGTCTTCTTCGTCCTGTTACCTTTGCGAGGTTTTCCCTGCTTTTTGATATGCCATATGTAAAGCATAAGTGTGTGTCTTTACCCACTCCAACATCTTTAAAATTTGTTTGCTGGTTGTCGTCGTTATCGTTATCGTACCTGGAGCATTACATAATCCAAACGGCATACGCAAATGCTCGTATAATCCATATGGAGTTATGAAACTAGTCTTCTGACGGTCTGCTTCGTCTACTGCCACTTGATAGCAGCCAGATAACAAGATGATTGACGGGAACCATTTTGCACCATGTAAAGCATCAAGGGAATCATCAATACGTGGAATTGGGTAAGCATCCTTTATGGTCTCATCGTTCAGCCTACGGTAATCTACACATAGACGTAATGTGCCATCTGACTGCCTCACCAATACAATGGGAGAGACATATGGACTGGTACTCTCCTTAATGATTTCCTTGTCGAGTAGTTTCCTGATTTGGTTTCTTACCTCTTTAAATTGAGATGGTGGGATGCGTCTGTAGGCTTGTTTCAATGGCTCTTCATCAACTGTTCTGATCTTGTGAGTTACAACATCGGTGAAACCAAAGTCATCATCAGAGTGTGCAAATACGTCAGAATTATCCTCAATCATCTCCTTCGCAAGTTCTTGCTGACCTGGTGATAACCCTGTCTCAGAAAAGGAAAACAAATTGCCAAAATCATTCTTACCAGAACTTTCTCCAGATTTACCACTTTCTACCTGAATACTTCCAACACAAATACTGCCATTGTCAACCATTGTAACACAATGTAGGCGAGCTAACGGTGTCCGTGGACGGAGCCAAATATCCTCTGACGTTGTCTTCTTAACATGGAGTTGTAATTTTGCACTGGATGCAGATAAAGAAAAAAAGGAAGACCAAACAAATGCGCCATTGGGAAGCTGCTCACATGCTTCCACAAGAACCTCAACATCATCATAAAAACGTACACAAGTTACCTGAACAAAAACACTACTAGAAGAGGGACCCTTATAGCCTCCTTACCAGCCACCCTAGCTACTCCTAAAACAATGTCCTTCCTGCCTTTCCCTACCTACATGCACCTTACTGGACTCAATTCTGATGCTAGCATTCCTGGAGACAATTTTTTTATATGAACTGGTTTTACACCCTATACAACTAAAATTCTCCTAGAGGGGATACAGGTACTCCCTACTTCTATGTCATATACAAAAAACCTTCAACGGAATACATAAAGCCATTAGCTGCTCTTGAAGGTACCAACCTAACTCTTCTAAAGGAGTATGAGGAACATGTCTTTAAAGCACTGTTCTGTAATCGTGGTAACCTGTTATCCTGTATCTAAAAGAGCGATCACTTCCTTCGTGCCAATCGTTACCTGAAGGTTGGGCTAGCCCCACAACAGATGATAATTTATCTCCTGAGTCCTTGGACACTCCACAGCCACCCAATTCCTGGCTCTCGGAGCTGGGTGGAGTTAGTTTCCCTGGTTGGGGTTAAAGGCGCTTACGGGGTTTGAATGTGTACATTCACTGGCGTAGTATCCTCGTTGATGGCAAAGGAAAGACTCCACATCTACTCTGTTCCTTCCAGAGCGGCGGCGCCTGTCAGACTTCCTTGCTTCCTCCTGTTCTCTTTCCAACCGTTCCAATCGTGTATTCATCTCAGCCTGTTGGGTACGTATGGTGTCCAGGACATCCGTTTGCCCTCGAACGGCCAAAGACTAAGTTTGCAGGGCTTCTGCGAAGTCAGCCTCAGCCGAATTAACCGTTACCTTCTATGTCGTGCGTCTCCACGCCCCAATCCCGCCAGTCTATAAAAGGAGTAGAAGGCTTCCTCCTTTCTTCACATCCCGTCTTAGGTTTGTGTCCTTTATCCCTCCTTGAAATTGCTCCTTTATGGTATTCTCATGATTAGGTGTTCCTTGTATTCCCTTTAATTTATCTCCCAAAGCCATAAATGAATATGCGTACTGGGATATAGTTTCATCTTTCTTTTGAACACAATTGCCAAAATTTCTCATTAGCTTCCAAGAGTCAATCTTTCACCAAATGTCTCTCTCAAAACTCTGATTATTTCGTCTGCATCATTTATCACATCCTCCGGTCTATGTTTTAGTTCTTTTAATCTGATATCGCTACGCAGTGTGATTGGCGATAAACTATGCATAAGAGTAGGCCTAATGCACATAAAATCTAATTCCCTACATAATTATCAAATCATGAGTTGCGATGTAGTTCTAATGCCAAAAGCAAGTACAAAAAAAAAAAAAAAAAAAGTACTGAGATCTTACATGAAAATGGCGATCCACCACACCATGTTACCACACTGCAGCAAAAGACCTATTGCATCCATAAAATCATTTTTACCTTCAGAAGTGTTGTCATTGTTTTAAAACATGTTTTTTTTTCATTGTATGTGCAATGTTGATTTATTGTATTGATTTGACTTTTGTTTGGTTTATTTTATGGCACAACCACTTCAATCAATTGAGATCACAACAACTGATATAACTGCGCCTCATATGTTTGTACATATGTTTGTACATATATTGTAATTTATTGCAAATATTCAAAGAAAGAATCAAAGAAATGAAATGAAATACATTCTATTCTAATTATAACGTAACGGTTTGGAAGAAAGCTGCGCTGTCGTCAATGTTCTTATGCATTGTACCAAAATTTGATTGTTTTAGATCTTCCATCGCACAATGAGTCACATTGCAGATGAAATACTTAGTTTACGACACAGGTACATGCATATAATTTCTTCTAATAGTTTCAGTTAATTTATTATATTACATTAATTGTCCGGTAATTGTCCTTCTGTTAGTCAGAATTGAGTAAAGTATGTCCAATATATGGTCAAAACACACATAATGAAAAGTTGTTTTGAAAGTATTTTCTTGTCTGATGTTGTTAATGTTAAACAACGCTAAAACTAATACTTCCTATATACCATAATTTACATTCTTTGTTTTCCTTTTTGCCATCTTGGTTCTTCTATGAATGGAATTATAGCATATACTTGTAACAATCTATAATATTCTATACATTTTCTTATGATATGTCCACTACCGAAGAACAAATGATACAAGATTGTTTCTTGAAAACATTTCCTGAAATATCATATAATATATAACAAAGTAGTCTTCAATCAAATATATTTTTCCATGAGCTATTTATACCCTTCTATGGTGCACAGACAACATCTATATTCAGATATTGCTTATTCCACTTTCAAACAAGAAATTTCATAGCGATGTAAAATCGTGATAAAGCACAAAACATTACCGAACAGGAACCTAACTTGCTTAACTTAATTTATATGTTATCGGTAATTCCAAGCTATTACTAATAAGAATTGTTTGTTTATCTTAAGTATTCTATTTCACGCTATACCTTTGATTTGGATCTCAATAAATCTATGATTTATTTAACAAAATCCGTCAAATAGAAACCGCTCTAATCCAACGTTTACTATTTTTTTTTAACTCCGCTAGGTGAGAATCCAAAATATCCATCACAATTTTTCAGAATTTCCAGAAGAAATTTTCATGAGAAATGAAATAAAAGAGTAACTTCTTGAGCCATCGCAAATGATCATATCCAATCAATATCCAAATAAAGCAGATTTCATCCGTAACCAAAGCAAATGAAAGACCGTTGCTAGAAATCAATATATCCAAAGTCACTGTACCATTCTCAATCAAAGCTTAACAGCTTTGTAGCGATATATTGTTCAGAACCTGCAAAGTTAGAATTAATAACAGTTACTGTGGTGATGAAAAATACGATAGAAACAATATCTCATGCAGCAAATACAACCCAAATATCTAAAACACGCTCAATTCGCTACCTTTCGGGAAAGGATTTATCCAACAAAACTGACTAATTGTTCTTTGCCATGAAATGGTAATGTACACTTTTCTGTTTCTATGTCACTGTGGCAACCACACAAAGATCGATCAGAGGCAGGCTTGCTCAATGAGAGAAACATATTAATATTCCTTTTAATTGATGTGGATACATTGAAAAATAAAAGGTGGATCTGGGAAGGGTTGGTGATGTGTTAATGAAAATATCTCGTTTCTTCATGTGATACGTGGTATACTAGCATCGCATTTTTCTATGGATGTTGCACTGCTGTAAATCTTTTTGCCATCTCTTCTTGTTTTATTCATCAGATGTAGGCTTATTTAATCTTTTATTACGACTAAGCAAAGTTGACATGGAAAATGTTTTTCATTTGCCCCACGTTCTACGGTGCATGGCTTATAAATTACAGGACAGGGCAAGGGTTTCTCTGTTTTGAAAATTCCAACGAATTATCCCAAGTTTAATTTTTGCAACAAAATTCCTACTTGAGGAAAGTTGATGCCTCCGCAAGGGTATAGGACTGCGTCTTATCCTCTGCCTGTGTGTTCTAATTTCACGTTACATACAATTAAATTATATCTCAATCTATTCGTGCCACAGCTTTTCATGAACAGCTGAATGACCACTTGTTATCCAATGGGAAATAAAAAAAGACAATGAAAACATTTATGAGATTGTGACGACGCTTCATGTAATCTATTGCATTAATAAAATGATTTCTGATCATTTAACGAAAAGCCCTACACTTTTAGTTGTACCGTATACAGTCATTTAGCGAATTTGCCAGGTTGTACCGTATACAGGTCAAGTTACTTCGATAGTGATAATCTGTTGTTGTTGTTAAAATTTTACCTTAAACATCACAAAGAGGCCTAGTTTGTTATAGGAAACAGTTATAGTTTTCTCACAATTATCCAAGCAATTGGTTTAATTATTTTATCATTTTGTATTATATTTTCATGATTTAATATTAAAATCATTTTTCATTGCCACAAACTACGTGTCCAAGCTGCAGATTTCCTTCATGTTAGATTTTGCCAAGTTGGCCGACCGTAGAATAGGCCTACTATAGATCTGAAGAAACGTCTTTCTTTCAACTCATACAGGGACACAATTTGTGTAAGTATTTACTTTTCGAAGGGGGATGAATTACAAAGAAATTTATATTGGAATTTACACTTTTTATAAACAAATGTGGTAGTGTTTTAGTGAAAGTCAAACAGGTGTCACCGTGAATTCGGACCCTCCAGTGAAAAATTACCCTAGGGTCCAAAGTCACTAGTGAATTCGGACCCTAGGGTCAAAATTCACTAATGATTTTTGACCCGACCCTTTTATCATAGTGATAAATGACCCACCTCACAATTTCAAGCGTGTTCACATGGGTTCGGCTTTTGTAATGGCGCTACACCGGAACTTTTGTGGGTGTTTTTTTTGTTAATTGTAGATACACGCCACCGAAAGGGGTACTTATCGTGAATTTTAATCAAATTCTATGAAAGGAACCCAAAAGGACGTTACCTGCTTACATAAGAAAAGTGTTGAATATAAACATCTGCAAATGTGAATCAGAATTGATCCAGACAAATTCTAATTCAATATCTAACAGTGGCGTAGACAACTTAATCAAAAATTGAGAGAGTCAGACCTTTATTTGGAAAGATATTGAATTAAAGTCTTTTAAAATTTGCTTTGTCTTTCTTGAGACCAAGAAGGGATAATTTCCCGATCTCAAGAATTCCTCGACCTGTTAAGTCGTCCATTGCCGTCGTCGTGATCAGTTAAAGTTAATCAAAAATTTAAAGCTACTATTTTGGCTTTGTTGACACTCGCTTTAAAAAGCATGCCAATGTACGGGAAAAAACTATTTCTAAGGGCAAGACTGTTTCTCTGCCACTGATATTCATAGAGCACTCTTATCACAGTGAATTTTGACCGTAGGGTTAGAATTCACTATGTAAATTAAGACCCTAGAGTCATTTTCTAGCAGGGTCCGAATCTACTGTGACACCGGCCAACTCTTATATTATAAATTGCATATATGGTATTTTGTGTGTAGCTGATATCGTTTGACAGAAAACCATAAACGCTGCCAAGCTTGCAGCAAATGTTTCAAGAACCTAACTTAATATCAATCTTTTGATCATCTTTTGAAATTTCATATCTTGAAAGTTTTAAAATTGTAGCAAATTATACACAAAGGTAACCTTAATCGCTTCTTCAATGCTCGTGAGAACTGTTTCTGGCTTAATTATCTTCTTTTTATCATATGACAATACCATTTCTTTCCATTTAGGCTTCTTCAAACTTGAGGCTACGTTAATGAATAGATTACTTTACCATAAAGATACAACAATTTAATTGCCTTGACTAGATTTTGAATCAGATGTGAAGCAAACTTCTTTTGTGAATTACAATTGACCTTTTATCAAGCTTGAAGAAAGGACGCAAAGTGTAGAGACCTATTGTATTTACTCGGCAGAGAGAGAGATTGTTTTTCCTCCGCAATCGTATTACTATCTATTATGTTTAAGCCTTTTTCTCGAATATAAACATCAAAGATTTTGTGATGAAAATTGAAATGTTAAAGGTGCAATGTCGGCATAAGTAGATAAGGACAGTCGGTTCTCATTTTTTTGATTGGTTCAAGTTTCAACCGATTGCTAAACGCGCCTCTTTCGATCATATTCTACACTTTATTAATAATAAAGCAACTACCTCGTTCTAGCGTCGCTGAGGCCGAATGGATAAGGCTATGGCCTTCGGGCAACATGCTTTTGTCCCAAAGGTGGCGAGTTCGTACCTCATCAAGTCAATACTTTTTTCTTCTCTCGTTTGAATTAAACCATGAAGTTATAAAGTGAGTAAGTTTCAGTTAATAGTTTCATAATTAAACTAACAAGGAATTTGTACAGATCTGTTCAACTCAGTCGTGGCATGTACCTTATAACGTACGTGTATGTCCTATACACACAATGTATACGCTCTCTGAATCTCTGAACGATTGTAATACGCAGGCCTTAATCGATTTTTCGATGACGTCAGTAAGTACATGCCATATACTTTATGACGTCATTGCGATTTGTTTTGAGACGATAGTGCCTCTTTAATCAAAATTTTCCCCAATCACTTCAGCTTAAACTCCATTGATTTGGTCTATGTGCAATTCCCTGTAGAGCAACACAAATCAATATCAAGGTCGCGTATTACCAATTAAGTCATCTTTCTTCATAAACGGAGAAGCATTTGTTAATTACAGGCTGCGGTGAATAAGTAAGTTAAATATTTAGGTTTAGTGTTAAAGGATTAGTTTATGGGTACAGCAAGCTCATCCTATATGCAAGAGGACTTCAAATGAAACAAAATGATTAAGAAAGCACTCCAAAATCTCATTCCGTTAATAAGATATTTAATTTTAAAGTTTGGTAGGCCTATTGCACGGTAGAAACCCCAACCTTTCGGATTGGGGGGTAGCCGAGGGAAATATTTGGAACTTTAACATTTTTTCTGAACCTTTTTACCATTGTACCATTACCATTTTACTTTTTGGGGGTCGTACGAACCTCTCGACCTCCTGGCTACACCCATGCTGTTTTAGCGTGAAAACTGCAAATCTAGTGTCCAGGCGCAAAAAGTTGTAAAACTTCCTATTTGTTTTTCTTTCAGGACGATGTTTGTCTTGCTTTTTTCAATAAATAGATTAGTTATAATAAGGACACTTGTTTTTAATATTTGAAAGAACTCTTAAATCTTTATTTCTGAAGGTGGAGGATGATGGTACGTCAGTCTATGACTAAGGATTCGATGGTCAGATCCACACCGTAAATTTTGCCCAGATTGACCCCAAATCATAGATACACTTAAAGAAATTTGGGGTGGCTCGCATACTATGGCAAGGCCGTATGGCGCGCCGTTTCAACATTTAATACATAAAGATTTGAATTCTTGATACCGGAAATCTAATTTTTGATATCAATAATTCAATTCTTGATATCAAAAACTGAATTATTAATATCAAAAATTTAATTTATGATATCAGAAAAATAATTTTTGATATCAAGAAATGCCAGGTATAAGTGATATCAAAAAATGAATTTTTGATATCAAAATTAATTTTCCGATATCAAGTTTTCAATTCTTGATACCAGAAAATGAATTTTTGGATATCAGAGATATAAAATTTTGAGATCTAAGAAAATCATTATTTCATATCAAAAATTTAATTTCTGATATCCAAAATAGAATTCTTGATATCAAAATTTCATTTGTTGATATCAAGAATTGAATTCGTGATATCGGAAATTTAATTCTTGATATCAAAAATTCAAATTATCGATTTTAAGAATTGAATTCTTGATATTAGAAAGAATAAAAATTCTGATATCAAAAATTCATCAATTAGGATAAGTCACTAGATTAAGAAATCATTCCCAATAAACGACCTTCCAGTGTGGGCCTAGCAGAGCTAGTGATACCAGAGAGTTGTCATGGTGATACTGATAGCAATTAACGTACGTCGTGACATGCTTAATTTACTGGTACTTATGGTCAGCTGGCGCAGCTGGTAAAGATTTCCTACAAAAGTTAAAGTGGTGTCTTTATTTTTTTTTCTTCACATGAGCTGGCAGTGATGGGCTTAGGGGTCTTTTTCTTGGCCTGAAAAGCTGTCTCGTATTTCCCAATAAATTATCATCAAAGTCCTCTTTTGTATTTGCATCAGCAGCTTGCACATTTTCTGCCAAACGCAGAAGATGATCTAAATGGCACTTCCCTGATCCATGACCTTACCAGTGAACAACTGAGTCTAGATGTTATTAACTGTTGTATATGTGTAGGTGTACGTACCTCTGTTGTAGGTGTAGTTGGTGTATGCAATATGGGCTTATACAGGCAGACAAGAAGTGCATAGCTAGTACATGGCAAGTTTGCAACTTCAGAATTACCGCGCATTGCCTCCTGAGGCATATGATAGAGGATTAAAATATATATAAATATATATATATATATATATATATATATATATATATATATATATATATATATATATATATATATATATATATATATATATATATATATATATATATATATATATATATATATATATATATATATATAAATATATATATATATATACATATATATATATATATATATATATATATATATATATATATATATATATATATATATATATATATATATATATATATATATATATATATATATATATATATATATATATATATATATATATATATATATTTATATATATCTCTTAAAGTTGTTACTATATTAGTCCTAAAGAAACTTTAATTTGATAAATTAGAATTAATATGAATTCTTAGATTCTGGACGAAAGAATTAAGAATTGATGCTACTTTTTGTATTAATCTTACTTCGCAATGCTAATTTAAACTCTGCATCTTACATAATAACATCCATTTTATATCCAGTAATTAAATGATTGATTTGATAAAAAGATTGATTTGATAAAAGTGTGACAGTCCTGACAAAAATGAGTTTTTACTTTACTGCTTAATGAATCTAACCGTTTAATCCCTATTTTATCGAAATTTGCAAGTTTGACGACTGGTCCCATTTTTTTTTCTAAATTATGGGCTGGAGCCCCAGCCCTCTCACTCGCCTCGTACCCATATGCTGTTAGAGGTTATGTCCCCCATCCCACTTCTTGGAAGAATATTAAGGCCTGGAATTGTCATCATATTCATTTTTACTTGTCAAACGCTCAGCATGATAATACCGTAATAAATTGTAAAAATATTTTCATACGCCCATATGCATTTAATACAGCGGCGTAAGTAAGGGAAAGTGCCCCCAACCTGGGCCCTAAGGGACCGGTAAAAAATACGGTTATACAGTTATGTATATATACCCTCAGGGCCCCATGCTACGCCGTTGCTCTAAAAAAAATACATACTGCACAATGAACTAAATAAGATATTTATTCGCAGCCAAAAATAACAACCTCCATGAGAAAGGGTTATCAAAAAAAAAAAAAAAAAAAAACTTAGGTGATCTTTTCAACGTAGATTTCAACAGGGGTAATGATTAGTTCTATGCTACCTATCAGAAGACGACGTATCAGTTTTCACGTGACCAAAAAAGCACATTTTCTCTCGTAGACACCTAACGTTAAGACTCCTATGAGCTCAATTGTGAATTTGTGGTAATTCCCTATAATTATTTGTCTATCATTGAATTCTTGCATATGGACTTCAAATCTTTCCATTTCAAACATTACTTTATCAGATATTATCTTAAAAATATCATATCTGTTGAAGAAATTATAAGTAGCCCACTTACCCTTTCTCAGTAAAGACTTTCTTTGTAAAGAAATCATGCATAAGCTTTTGTTTCTTCATGATGATCGCCCGGCAGATAACAAAACTTTTTCTTCATTTTTGATGCTGAGGGAGCACTGTTTTATTCATATAATTTATAGAGACGCATAGAAGAAATGGAGTGTGATATATTGATGTATAAATGTAATAATGATTACCCTGCATTATGGTAACACACACTGCAACCGACTATGCAGATATCACGGATAGTTGAAAGGCCGAAATACTCATAAGAGCATATCAATTAATAGATAATGTACGATTTTAAGCAATAATATGGCGGTAGATAGTTACTTAGTTAAAAATAATAACGACTGTTTTATTTCATACGGCGGGTCAGACTAAATGGGGGTGAAGGGCGGGCAAAACACACAACTTAATATCATTGGGGGAAGTAACGGTAATCAAAATCGTTGTTTTGCATTGTCATTGTTTGCATATAGTTTGTTGAGGAACATGAGTTTGACCCCATATTCTTAGCTCCATATTGCCACGTGTGCTTTGTAGATGTGCTGTGTTAAAGCTCCAACAATATCTGCACACAAAAAAAATCCATATTTCAAGTCCGTTTTGACAATACACAATAACGTGGTCAAATTCATATATACTGTCGAAAACCTTGATAATTAACATCACAATCTGCTTCCAGGTACTTCCAACCATGTTGCCTTAAAAACTCACCAGTATTTTTAGCTAAGGAGAAAAGCGTAAGACAGGTAAAGGTTTAGCACTTTTCTTCACCAAGAGCAGTCCAAAAATGCTTTATCTCTATTTAATCAGTAATGATGTATTTCGGAGAAGAAGATGGTATCTGGGGAGAAAATCTGTAGATTGTCAGCTCGGAATCAGGTGCATTTAGTTGAGATGCAGAAATAATTTGGTATATCATCAATGTATCTGCCTCCCCATGATTGTTATTGCTCTTTGTGTATCCACATGCGGACGCCACTTGGAGAATTCTTTGTTGTGATTAAAATCTTATGTGGGAGGTATCCTGTCATCAGAGTTGGATGGCTCGTTTACGTCAAACTGAACGACACCATGAGAACCATTACTGGTACTGTTCCCTGTACAAGGACTAGTCCTCCAAAACGCATAGCTTCCAGTGGCTTCGCCAATGGACCCCACTAGGGGCCCTAAGTTGTGCTCCTAGAACACACGCCAAATGCGCAAAGTGTATACAGCTGTCAGATCCCCCCCCCAAAAAAAAATGGCTACCCCCTTGTCCTTAGCTCCTTCTGCTCAGTAACATCGACTTCCACCCAAGGCCCAGACTCAAATCCAGAAACCCTATCTGGTCCAATATCCCAACAGTACACTAACTGCAGATGACCTGCGGCGCAAACAGTGGGACCAAATTTACGTTCAGTACAAGTTCCTGGTCATAGACCATAACATCCAGTGAGTACGGACCTTCCTCGAGGTAAATGGAGCTTACTCATCCGGTTTCGCACTGATGTGGGCTATGCCGCAGCAGGCTTTACAAGTAGAAACATGTTGCATCACTCTGCAACTGGCGAACCCCAGACAATGCAGTATATAATGGACGATTGCCTACTCGCTTGTCTTAATGGTGGCATCGCAGTCGTTCATCAGACTGAGGACCTGGTTGCCAACTGCTTTGTAGACTTTATTAAGAGATCGCCATAGCATACACGTCATCAGAGTTAGTTTGTTTATATGACAGAAACTGGCTCAGGCTGATATCTAATATTAAACAGTATCATCTTTTAGCTGGTATTGCACTGGATCTTTTCTATGGGGCCTTCTTTCACATGTCGAAAATTTAAGAGAATCTGCCTTGTTTGCGTCGAACATCAAGATTATTTCCCTGTATTATATTCTCATTGACATGAGCTTCTTATTACAGTATTTTTACTGATATTCCTCACATTTGATGGTTTGTTTGTCATTTGTTGGACAAGCACCATGTCATCTACAACATGATTCTATGTCTAGCGTGTGACTCCACTGATGGTGTAACTACCCTGTATCTGTTGCTCATCTCCCGGGTATTTATACTAACGTACTAACATTTGCAGAGCATGGATCAACTTTAGCTTACTTGCCTGTACATGGCAGCAGGATCCATTGTAAGCTCTTGGTGTAAGTGTATAATTCGTAATTGCCAATTCCATTTTTCGGCGCTTTGGAAGGCGATCTGACATACGGAGAATGTGACCATTTCACATCACCTGAACCTTCTGGAGCTGTGTAAATATATTGGGAAGGCACGCTCCTGCAAGGACCTCTTGTTTCAGGAATCCGATCCTTCCATTGAACAAGTGTGCAAGCTCTTTTCTTTCAGTATGCTATCATAGGGGCATTGATGATAAGCCCTACGTGCACCAGATAGAGACATCATATTACACTCGCGCGAGTTGGCAATGTAAATAGATCGTAATTGTGCCAGGCCAAGCAAATAATGATATCATATTAGGTTGTCCTTGCTCTGGCGAGGCGTGTGATGTGCAACCGTCGATTTTGGCCAAAATCGGCGGTTGCAGTGCATACTAAACGGAAAGCGAAGGTACATCTCATGGGGCGGCGGGGCCAGGCGGCGGCTCCGGCGGCGGCGGATGATGATGACGAAGAAGCAACCGTCTTAAACAGACTGAGTGGCAATGATTGAATTTCCTGGCATGGTAGCTTTCAATATTTGAAACAAGGGCCGGAAACCCCTCCCACTTCAACCTGTCTTCAACTCTCCTCACTCCCCCTCACCCCATGGGTACACCAATACAAGAGAGTGGCAATCAACTTAACTCCATTCAAATCATATCATGTTAGTCAGGGTTACAGCCCACTTCAACTATTGGAAACGAATGACCGAAGTAGGCACGGTTTTGCCAAGAATGCGAATGAGGACCAGACTAACCCCCACTCCCTCCCTGCGCCCCCTCATCCGCTCCATTGACACTTCCCTGGTGTATATGTGGGGGGTGTTATCTCCCCCAAAACCATGTCATATTGCATTGACGATAATTTTTTAGGGTGGGTAGAGGGTATTTTCAAATAGTGGGGGGTTCAACACAACCAACCCGCTCCCTACCCCTGTTCACACCGACACTACGTCCAGAGAGGGGTCAATGAACCAAAAATCGAAGTGTAAAATTATGTTTTTGGGCATTGAAGCTCTTCCAAAGTATACAGATATCGTCCAAATATATAAACAACATATACTATGAAAAATATTGGCGGCCATTTTGAAATCCAAAATGGCCGCCGTAGGGTCACATGACAAAATGCAAAACATTGCTTTTCGAATTCCCTGCATCAAGAGCTTTCAGAAAATGTATAGGTTTACTAATCTCCAAAAATATTTAGCGAATTATAGAAAACATAATACGTCTTTTAATCTGTTAATCACATCGATTGAGTTTTCGTTAATTTTGGACCCAAACATATCCAGTTTGCATCGAAAATGGACAAATAACTTTAATTTTGGACCTAAAATCTTCAGATAGGGAGATAAAAATCTCAATGATATCAGAGCCATGTTCTCCCCCCAAAAAAAGTATTTTTCAGGAAATCCTTGTCAATTTTCAGCAAATCTTTGTCAATTTTCAGCAAATCATTTTCCTGTAATTTTATCTCTTAACCGTAAAGAAAGCAGGCAACCGGGAAGTAGAAACCCTCTTGGAGGGAGAGGCAAGGCTGCCAAAGTTTCTGGCCCCGGATCTCTTAACCTCAAACCGGTGTCACGACCCTGAATTTCCTGTTTTTAGGGGGTTTTAAACCCCTAAAAAACAAACAGCTAGACATGCCCCTGTTGTCGAGTCCAGCTTGGAAGAGGATCGTTAATACTGAATGAGATAATTTTGGAAATTGACTTACAATTACCGACAAAATTATTTGGCACTTTTTCTTCCCCCTACTACCCCTCTACAATGTTGGTAAAGTTTAGAATAAATTCCTTAGCCTCTTCATTTTCAAAGCGGTAATCACGCCAACTTTGAAGCGAAGGATGGGGTGGGGGTGCCAAGTATTTTGTCGCTGATTGAACGTTGGTGTTGGGGGGAATTAGATATTGCAAAGGGTGAAGGTTTTGTTGAGGGAGATAGACATACAGATGGCCTGAAGGTCGGTGTTCACATGAACAGGGCTGTGTGGGATATTGTGTCTAACGAGAATGGAGACGCCCCCACAGGCCCTGTCGGCGTCCACTTGATGTTCGTGATAGCAAGCGAAGATGTTGAGGGAATAATGGTCAGAGGTTTTCAAGAAGTTTTCTTGTAGGCAGAAGACGACCGGGTTGAAAGTGGTGGCCAGTAGGTCAATTTCTTCAGAATTGGCCTTAAGGCTCCTGGTGTTCCATTGTATAATGTTGATAGTGTTATTGTAATTGTTTGTGTTGCACGCCATAAGGAGGCAGCAGGTTATCTGGAGGAAGATCTGTTGGGTCTGAGTTGGCTTGTTTTTTCTTTGGATCTGTCCCTGTTTCTTTGGGAGCGCTTGTTTTTTAAAATTGGACTTGAAGTATGTTCGGTAATTGAACAATTCATGTTCTCTTTCGTGTCATATGTGTGGGTTTGGATGGTGAGCTGTTTGTTGATTGGTTGTTTGTTGGTTTGATGATTGTTTGCCAGGTTGGCTTAAGTTTGAGTCTTAGAGGAAGGAAGGTTGGGGAGAGAAGTGGTGGTGATGGAGGTGGTTTGGGTAATGGATGTGGTTGGGTTGTTGACAATGGTGATGGGCCTAAGACTGGGTAGGAAGAGCCAGGTGAGGTCGGTTTGGGTATGTGATTTGTGTTAGGGAGGGAGAGGGGGGGGGGGGCGGTATTGGTGGAAGAGGAAACTGCGCTCAAGTAGGTAGGTTTAATGTGGAGGGAAGCGAGAAATTGCTTCCAGGCCTCCGGGTAAGTGATGTTGGGATTAAGGGTTTTCAGTTTCGTTATTTGCTTTTCTTGAATATAGGTGGGGCAGTCTTTTGAGAATGAGGGATGGTTGGCTGGTTGAGTACCATCGCAATTGGTGCAGAGTGGGGTGCTGGTGCCGGAGGTGCTGTCATGGTCCAGGGCTTCACATTTGCCACAGCGCACTTGACTGCGGCAGGAGTTTTTACCATGGCCATATCGTTGGCACTTACGACAACGGAGGGGTTTAGGAATTTAAGGGGTGACAGCGATTCTCAGGTAGCCAGCAGTGATGTGGGAGGGGAGAGTTGGTGTGGAAAAAGTCAGAAAGATGGTATTGGTAGGTGTTTCGGCACCATCTCTCTTGAAGACAAGACGACGGGTTTCAGTGACGTGTTGATTGTCAAGTTCCTTTACGAGGTCTTCATCGGTCAGGAAGGCAAAGTCTCTATTTCTGACCACACCTTTGCTGGAGTTCAGGAAACGGTAGGGGGGGGGGGGGGGGAGGTGACTGTAACGTTAATATCGGTATTGGCTAGAGTTTTGGTGGTGGTAAGGGTGGTGGCTTGAGTATCCCTGGTGCAGTGAACCAGGAGATCGCCGGATCTGAGGGTAGAGACCTTAGGGAGGGTACCGACAAGGCCTTGTGCATGAGAAAAGAGGAAACATTTAAAAAACTTTCTGGCTTATTGGTGGCCTGTATTATTATAATTTTGGGGACTGGGGCTGAAGAATGGTCAATGGAGGTAGCAGGTGGGTCACAGGGAGGGGAGAGGGGGTAGGGTCGAGGCATTATAATCATAAGTCGTTATAATCGTATTTATCTTTGGAAGGCTTTGAATTTTGAATGAAATGTTGTATAATGTTACATAAGATTATTAGAATTTGGGATCATGCGTGCGGTCATGCAATTACAATGGTTTTACAGTGAGTATTTATTGGAAACTACAATATACAAACATGGCCGAATTTATTTGTATCATTGACAATCCAGAGTGTGGGGCAAAAGCTGAACCCCAGAATTGTATAACTAATAACTTACAGTCAAGCGGATATTAGAATGGTGAAAGATATGGGCGCTTTTGCGCATAGTTGTGACTGGCTTTAAGTCTATTGGTGCAGATATTGGATATGTTGCCAAGAATCCCAAGAGGTTCATGATGTTAACTACCAGCTTGCCATAAAATGAAAGAAATGGCATCGATTGGCGTCTTAATTGGGGAAAGGGTGCAAATATTCCCATGTGCCAAAACCCAGACAAAAACAGTTTGTCCTCGGTCGTCGGTGGTGCTTGCTACGCCATTAGAAATCAAGCGATACGCATCATATTCCAAACTCATTTGCCCCCACACCAATATATTTCGACACTGCCCCTGATTAATACAATTCAGGGCCGTCGTTATTGGCAACAGGGAGAAAATATTCCCAGGTGCAGCAATTATTAGGCGCCAAAACCCAGGGGCGCCAGCATATAAGTTTGTCCCTGCCCGCCGGTAGTGCTTGCTACACCTTTGAAATCAAGTGATAAGCATTAACACATTTCCAATATCCTACGTAACCCAGCTGTGTATCTTTCAACGATACACATGGTACACAGCTGAAAATATAAAGAGATCTATACAATTATTTTATATCTTAGCTGTGCACCGTTAATTGCTCCATCTAATGAGATATCTGCACTGTCCTTTCAAGGGATCTAATATGTTGATTATATATCAAACATAAACTGCATACATTTTTCAGATTATTTTTCAAATTATAATATGTATTCTTCATAACAACAATTAACTTGAGAAGCGATGCAAAAATATCAATTATAAAAAAGTAGTTAGTTTGTTTGATGAGGGCTTAACATCACCACGACAACAAGGGTCAAATTGTGCCTGAGAGGTCAGATCATTCTAGAGGTAGGAAGAAAAGTAAACAGGGGGAGAATGAGAGAAATTCAAAAACAAAAAGTCAGAAAGCTGTGATCGAGAGGGGAGGTGCATGGTTGATACAGAAACAAAGTAGAGAGGGGGTGGAAGAGGAAAATTAAATACGGTTGTAGAGGCAAGCATGATGAAGAAAGGAGGTAATTTTATGCGGAGGATTTTTTTGGAAGAAGTCAGCAATTGAGTTGTGGGGAGCAAGGGAAGTTCTGGGAAGGTTTTACAGGGGGAAGCAAGGAGAACATGATGGAATGTGAGGGTGCAATGGCAATTGTTGCAGAGAGGTTGGGGGAGCCAATAAGGAGGTAAGAGTGAGTGAGGTGGGTGTGACCAATTCTAAGACGGGTAATATGAACGTTGTCGATCAAGAGAGGTTGTTGATGGTGGGTTTGATCGGAATTGTGGGCTGGATGACATTGAGTTTGTTATCAATTTGGGCATTCCATAAGGTTTGCCAGCAGTCACGAACAAGGATAGCGATAAGCGGTTTGATGTCAGAGAGGGTTTTGGGATAAGGGGTAGGGAGGAGGTTGAGGGCAAGCTTAGCAGTTGCATCAGCCCTGTCATTGCCAGGGATGCCAACATGGCTGGGTATCCAGAAAAAAAGAACACTTTTCCTGCACAGAATGGGAGAAAGGAGTTTCCGGAGGAGGAGGTGGAATGTGAGGTTATCTCATTTAAGATTGAGTAAAGATGTAAGAACAGCCTTTGAGTTGGAGAAAATGGCAAAGTGGCTGAGCAGAGAGTACTCAATAAAATTGAGGGCGAGGAGAATGGCCTTAGCCTCGGCTGAAAAGATGGATGAGTAGTCGGGAAGTCTGCTACTTAGGGTGATGTCTTGGATGATGGCAGCAGCAGCTGTCTTGTTGTTTTCCTTGGAGCCATTAGTATAGATGGAGGTGTAATTTGAGAGTTGGTCTTTGATTTGGTTGTGGAGATTGATGAAGAGGTTAAGGTGGGTTTGAGTTTTGTGATAAGTGGAGAGGCCCAGGTGGACAGAAGGGAGGGGGATGGCCCAAGGAGGAAAAGTGGGCCAGGAGAAGGTGCTGAGAGTGGCGGGGTTGATGCCGAGATGGAAGAGGTCTGATTTAATGCATAAGCTGAAGAGAGGGGATAGAGTTTTAGTCCTATCAAAAGGGTAGAGAAATTGGGGTACCTAATGAGGTTGTAAACAGGGTTCTGGGTGTTGGTGAGGACTCTAAAAGCATAGGAGAGGTTAAGCTTTCTTCATCTAAATAGAAAGGGGGCCTTGTTGGCTTCAACATGAAGGCTAGTGATTGAGAGGGTCCTGTAGGCACCTAGACAAAGCCTGAGGGCTTCATTTTGGATGGTGTTGATGTGGTTGAGGTGTGAGCGACACAGTAGACAATATTGCCATAGTCAAGCTTGGCACGAATAGTGAGCCTGAAAATTTTGAGGAGAGCATAGCAGTTCGCACCCCAAGTGGTGTTGCAGAGGAGTCGGAGGATGTTGAGGGAGCTGTTGCATTTTAGTTTCAGGTTGGTAATGTGTTGCTTGTAGGTGAGCTGGGGGTCTAGAGTAATTAGTGTAATTTGTCTATTCCCAATTACTCCTAAACTTGTGTGTAATATGACTCTTCCTTTAAGCCAAAATGCAATCTTGGACATTATTTTGTATTGCTTCCTTTAATTATTATAAAAACACACACTTTCCCATACAATTTATAGGAAACACAATTTATCCGTAAATGTGTCTCATTTAAAATGCCGAAATCACAATAATATCATAATTAACTACATGAATAAAAACACATATAGCCATCACTTACACCTCCTAAAAGTCCATTTTTTTTACTATCTGAAACTCAGAAAATCACCAACAAAATTATTTGGCACTTTATCTTCCCCCTACTACCCTCTTCAATGTTGGTAAATTTTTTAGAATAAAGTTCTTAGCCTCATCATTTTTAAAGCGGTGATCATGCCAACATTGAAGCGGGGGGAGGGGAAAAGGTGCCAAGTATTTTGTCGTTGATTGTAGGTGTTTTTAAATTTTAGAAGTGAGGTTACTAGTATGTAGCGCAATTACTAGTGGGTGTCAAGTAATTTTTTTGAGACAAGATTCCCTCTTTGAAGTTGAAGTGCCATCTGATACATGTAGTAATGACAATTGTGACATCACATCCTCACGTTCCTTAAAGACCTTTTTATTGAAAGAATTTTTGAGCTTTTGTGACTTACATTTCTTGGATATGTCAGGAGAGTGCTAAAAGAGTCCAACAATTACTACCAGAAATTATGAACAGGCATTTATCTAGTCATGTGGACCTAATAAGAAGGTTGGGATTAGTAGCAGGGGCATAGGAAGGGTCGGAAAAGATCCCCAAAATTTTCGGTCACAAGAGGGAAAATTGCACTGGTAAGTTAAGCTTCCATGAAATGTTGCTGGTAATGGAGAAATCTCCTTAAATTTTCAGAAAATTTGCTTCATCTTCCGGAAACTTTTATTTTGGAAAAAATTTTGAACAATTTTCAGAAAATTTGCTTCATTTTCAAGAACTTTTTCTTAATTTTTCTCACTTTTAAAAAATGTTGTTAAAAAAAAAAAAAAATCCAATAATCATACCAAATTGTTGTCCAACTTGATGTTAATATTTTACCTACCAACCAGGCATAAAGCTTGAAACCAGGCAGGTGAAATCCTCTCAGAGAGGACAGCCTGCCCCCACTTCCTACGCCTCTGAGAAGTCTTCTTTTGTTGTAACAACATGTGTATCTAACACATTTATTTAACTATTGAAAGTCGAGGTGTCTCAACCCACTACTGAGTATATGTTGAGTATCCTTTTCAAACCACTTCATCTTTATTGTGACTGCTGTTGACTGCGAGCACCATAGTAAGTTTATAAATAAGAAATCACATCCTATTCTGAATCACACTTATACATGAAATGGATATAACCTTCATACTCATCTCCTTATATTTTTAATAAAGCAGTTAAAGTTGGGTAAATGATAAAGTTATTTCAAGTGGCTTAAATAAAGACCCACAGAACAGAAAATTCCATTTCATCAATTTTAATTATGAGATGTCTTTCATTAAAACAATTCATATTCTTTATGGTCGCTGTCATATCAGCTTAAAACAATTGGCTTTGACATTCTGTTGAAAGCATGCCAAATTCCATCCTAATGATTTCAAGTTGTTTATTCAATGAAATACCAATCACACTTGAAATTTCTGTTCTCTGTAGAAAACTCATATTTCAGTGATTACTTTCCCTACAAGGCATCCATCTTTGGGATGCTGTCCCAAAATAACTTTTTGACATACAGACATACACCCATAACATACACCCATATGTACACACACGCATGCATACACTCATTCCCATATACTCCCACATTACTTTTCTGACCTTAAAATTTCACCTAAAACCTGACCCTAAAACCTAACCCTAAAACCTCACCTTAAACCCACCCTAAAACCTAACCATAAAACCTAACATAAACCTAACCCTAAAACCTAACCCTAAAACCTGACCATAAAAGCTAACCCTAAAACCTAACCCTAAAACCTGACCTTAAAAGCTAACCCTAAAACCTAACCCTAAAACCCAACCCTAAAACTCCACCCTAAAACCTGACCCTAAAACCTAACCCTAAAACCTGACCCTAAAAGCCAACCCTAAAACCTAACCCTAAAACCTGACCCTTAAACCTAACCATAAAACCTAACCCTAAAACCTGACCATAAAACCTAACCCTAAAACCTGACCATAAAACCTAACCCTAAAACCTGACCCTAAATCCTAACCCTAAAACCTTACCCTAAAACCTCACCTAAAGTATACATATTTTTAGTGAACTGTGTTGCCTAAAGTAGACTTACACCCACTATTCATACATGCTAGTTTTATCCAGAACAATTGATTTTTCTATTGAATGTCACATGACTGTGTGAACCAGTACACACCAGCCCAACAATCAATCAGTCACTTACTGATAACTTTCCAGAAATGCTCAGTAATCAGGGTGGTGCCAGGACTTTGATGATGGGGGCAAGAGTTTTGTCTCATGTGGGACAAAGGCCTATAGGCTCGGACAAAATATGTTGCCTTTAAGCTGCCACCGTAATTTGTTTCATGATTGTTTGGTTTGATCCTTCATGATGTAATACTGCTTCTTACACAGGAATTCTTTACCCCAAATACGATACGCCTCCATCAAAATCTGGACAGTTGAATAGAAAAACAGAGCCACGCATGCTATAGGTTTCCATTCACCTGAAGACGGAGAAAATGTACATAATAGTGAAAATATTACTATGACAATGCTTAGTTACTTACGCCCCTGATGTCTATATCTTAAGGTTCTATATCTACTCTTACCAAAAGACTGCAACTCAACACACATATTATCCAAGAATTAAAAAAAGAGCGAGAAAATAATCAGAAGAATAAAAGAGATGAAGAACACACTGGGATTCTTATACAAAGATTATCAATAATTAGTATCTGCAATAAACACTTTCATGCGTATCACACTCTTGGTAAATTAATCATTTGTGGTTTCCATGATAACTAAGTGTCCTTTGCTTGAGAATGGGGTAAAAATTAAACCCACCAACCATCTAATGTTTTGGGTTATGCTTGTTCTTGGTGTATCTTGGGAGATGTTCCCAAAGTAATACAGGCTTCATTTTGTTATCACTTAACATCTTTCATACTTTACCTGCAAAAACTGACAGCACTAGTCGGTCCAGTTGGATTCCGGCAACTTCGGTCCCTTCTAAAAATACCAGGTTAGCCAGGCCTAGAGCTGCGAATTGTGGGATTATTATGACTCCCATGACCCTACGATACTGTGATCCTGAGAACAGGTTTTGCTGTTTAAGAAAAAAAAAAAAAACATACAGATTAGGTTGTAATTCGAAGATATGCAAAACCAACTTATCTGTTACATCACATTTGAGTTTAGCCATGCAAAAGATAGCTGTTTCAAGCTTAAACTATTTCACAGAAATGTCAATCTCGACTCACAATTTAAAGTAGAATGCAATTCTCAGGGCAAATCTGCACATCTTTGAAAATCAATTGTTTCTTTTGGAAACTTTTTCAATATTATTGAGATGGATAATAAGATGCACTTTAATACAAGAACATGTTTTGCCTATCTGCTCATGTACCTTACACACTAAATAGAATAATAATAAATATATATCTTTTATAGAAATACTTACAAAATTGTCTTGGATCTGCAACTATGATTTCACACTACATACTATTTACTGTTAATACTTTTTCAACACACTACTGAAATCTTATCAACATGTTGAATAAGATGTCAACATATTTTTAATCCATTTGTTTCTGTAATAGTCCTCCATCATATCAATAAAAATGAGAATTCACAGGAATATTCCATTAAACCTGAACTATGACCTAAACTATCTAATGCTACAATGATGTGAGTACTTCCTTGCTTTGAGCCAATGATGGCAGGTTTACAATAATCTTTGAATGTACTCAGCCTTGAACATCCCCCTTTGGTATTAAAAGACCATCAAGTATCAAATCTAGATTTCTGAGACAATTCTTGACATTTTTCATTTTTGGGTTCAGTGTTTCATTTACATTGACTTTATTCACATTAGAATAAAAATTAAAATCTACCACATTCAAGCTAAAAATTTGATACCTGCAGAATGAACTGAAAAATAATTAAAACTCATCGTTTATAAGGAGATGCAATAACACAAAAGACAATACTCTAGTTTGTTTAATTGATTACTTGGTTTAATTATTTCTAGTATGCTAGCAAACTTGTAATATACCTAAACAGAGTCCATTTACTAAATATCATCAGTTTATATTATCTTGAAATACAATAGGTAATCAATATTTCTGAAAAGAACAGTTTTTAAAGTTTAAAAATATAATCTTTATTTTTTTCAATTTCATGGCTGATCAAACTCTAAATTGTTTTCTTTCAAAATCTACAAACTTTTGGATGTTCAGTATGAAAGGGAAGAAAGATAATCTATTATTACTTTCTTAATATTCATTTGCAATGATGAAAATGTGTTTTTCAGTTAAGAACTTGACGGGTGGTGTGATAAAATTCAAAGAACTCTTTTGTCAGAATGAGTTGTTCTTTTGTGGCAGTAGATTAAAGAATACTGGATTACAAAGATCACAAATTTGCATCAAGATTTTCATATAACAATCTCAAAATTAAAATTTCTTCATAATGGCCAATTCATTATGATGATTTTCATGTGATTGAGATGGATTTTCTTCAGTTTGTATGGTTTCCGACAGATAGTATGTTTGTTTGCTGAGGTGTAAGTGCACTGCGACAATCAGAGTTAAATGTGCCAACAAATAGTATAAAGGCAGGAGAGTGTCACCTTTTAAACACTGATTAAACATTAATAAGAAAATTCCATTTCTTGGAAGTTATATTCTTATCTGAATGCAGGGCCTGCATCATATGATATGACTTGCACACCACAAGTTGTTTCAGAATTATCTTAGAAAATGAAACTGACACAATACTATGATTACATAAACTAAGGTAAACCATGCACTTCAAATGCCTGAAGGGCTCTTTCTGGGAAGAATGGTCCATGACCCACCGGCTTTGGTACCATCCAATTTTTCAAATGATGTTCCTGAAAATTAATGGCAAATTATTCAGGACTGTCTAAATGTACACATAACTACTCTGCTGGTCTATAAAATGTTAAGATGAGTATCATAACTAATGGTTAAGATAACACAAGTCCCATGTAATCATATCAAACATCTTATAAGATACTAAAACATATATTCATATTCGTCAGCTCACCATCTTGTCATTAAGACCAGCTTTTCCAATGACTTCCGATAAAATCTCCACAAAGAGTCCCAAGCAATTGCATACAGCCCAAAGGAAAACATGCCTCATGGCCCCATGCCAAAAGCAGACATACGCAAAAGTGACTCCCGATGCCAGTGCCTTCCACAACACACCACTCTGAGAGCCGCCGAGAGGAATGTATATATACCTAAAGACAAGTGTTAAACTGTCAAAGTTCATCTTCTCAAATGTCATATATTTCAAGGCCCTATACCTTCAGGTAAATGATAAACTTGTATGGAGTACAAATGGAAAGCAATTTTTTTTATTTAAAAGTCTACCGACCACTATATACACATATTTTCTTTTTACCATATTTGACGTAATAAGCGCTTACCAAAATAAAATTATACCACTTTTTAGGCCCAAAAGTTTCTTCCTATTTATAGCACCCAAGCTTGGGGGCTGTGTACAGTGTGCTATTCGAACTGCATTTTGTGAACTGGTTCTACAATAGCCCCACGATAACCACCAAAAAGACATTGTGAGCATCACATGCAAAATAAGCAAAGAATGTAACAAAGCTCGAGTATTTCAAGTCTTCAAATATATTATGTTATCAGTCAAAAAATATTGGGTGGGCCTTTATTATCAGAGACGCACCAGGAATAAAAAATGGGATGCTATATTAGAAAGCTGAAGCTTTATTAAACTGCCATAGAGTTCTTTAAAATAAAAATGAATCTACTGTAAAATAACAGCAAAACAAGTGTTCACAATTTACCAATCATTTATGTTTGCACAAACAGGCAGGGAATGGGTTCAAATCCCACGGCATGCAGTAATACACATTTTATTGCACATAAATTCAGCTGATCATTGTAGTGTGATCTGGTTTTGATAGCAGAGTGATCTGGTTTGCAAATTGCCTAGGGACAAAAGCTGAAATTCTTTTAAAAATCTATTTTTTAATTCCACGCTTTAAAAAAGAAAAGATTGTCCTTTGCTGCACTTATTCGATGTTGATGAAAAGCATTGGCTAAGAACCAAAACATTTCATCATAATCAGCTATTCCACTTCAAAAGATTGTAACATTAGAAACACTGGGAAAAGGAAAGTGCAATTCATACATTATAAAATTGCACTAAAATTAGTATATCTGTAAAATTAAAAACATTAAAATAAAAACAGAAATGGTCAATTTTAATGCCAATTTTTTCTAAACTTTTTGGTTGCATCTATCTGTCCATAGACTCTTGAATAAAAATTCCTTCAAAAACACATTTTATCTGATGGTATTGGATTAAATGTGTCAAAAATGTCTCATTTGAATATTCAATTATTTGGATATTAAGATTTCAACTGGATGTCTTCCCCTTGCTCTGATTAGGAACAAATAAAGTTTAAAGCAACACTATAATGAACAAGAGATAGACCTAGGTCTATCATAAAAAAAAAAAAGTCACAACAAAAAACTCTCCGAGATTACAGGACTTTTCAATAGACTTGAACCACAAAATGCAAAAACACATAGAAATTAAGCAGCACAAACCTGACAAGAAAGTAATGAAAACCTCCGTCAAAGTACCTGAAAAAGTAAGAAAGGATACCATATTTAAACCAGCTAATTTTGGAAAATCTATCTGGCTGGTTGGTTTAATTAGGTTTAAAATGTCTTTAGAGACCTCTAGTAGAGTATTTATTGTTATGCTTGTTTAATGAGGGCTTAACGACACCACAACAGCGAGGGTCAAATTGTGCCTGAGAGGTTGGATCATTCCAGAGGTAGGAAGAAAAGAAAATAGCAGGAGACTGAGAGAAAGATGGGGATTAAAAGCCAGGAAGCTGTGATCGAGAAAGGAAGTGCATGGATGCAAAAAAAGGGGAAAACTAGAGAAAGGGCAGTGGGGAAGAGAACTAAATATGGTTGTAGAGGAAAGTATCTTGAAGGAAGGAGATAATTTTATTGTGTTGTGGGGAGCAAGGGAAGCTCTGGGAAGGTTGTACATAGGGCAGGCAAGGAGGACGTGGTGGACTGTGAGGGCGCAATGGCAATTGTTGTAGAGGGGTGGGGGAGCCAATAAGGAGGTGGGAGTGAGTGAGGTAGGTGTGATCTATCGTAAGACAGGTAATGTGGACGTTGTCGACACAGGAGAGATTGTGGATGGTGGGTTTGATGGGAATGGTGGGCTGTATAAAGTGGAGTTTGTTATCAATTTGGGAGACCCATGAGGTTTGTCAATGGTCACGAACAAGGGAAGCGATAGGTGCTTTAAATTCCGCAATGGTTTTAGGGAAAAGGGGTAGGGGGAGGTTGAGGGCAAGCTTAGCAGCTGTATCAGCTTTGTCATTGCTGGGGATGCCAACATGGCTGGGTACCCGGAAGAAAAGAATACTTTTCCTGCAGAGGGAGGACGGAAGGACTTTATGGAGGAGGAGGTGGAATGGGGGTTGTCCCATTTAAGATTGAGTAAAGAAGTAAGGACAGACTTGGAGTCTTAGAAGATGGCAAAGTGGCTGAGTGGGGAGTACTCAATAAAGTTGGGGGCACGTAGGATGGCCTTGATGGCCATTTCATTGACCAGTCATAGAGCACTGGTTAGAGACAGACCAGGAATCAAACATGGGATACTATATCAGAGAGCTGCAGCTTTATTGCACTGCCACAGAATTAATAAATATAAACCTAATGTAAAATAACGGCAAAACAAGTGTTCACAATTTATCAATAAATTACATTTGCACAAACACAAACAGGCAGGGTATGGGATAAAATGACCCTGGTGGGTATAAAAATCATCATATACATGTATGGAAAAAGAAACGTGATGAAAACGGAGGAAAATTACACAGCTTATCCTCAGGAAAGACCTTCTCCTCTAGGAAAGCTTGAAACTTATGCTACCCCCAGGTGTGACAAAAAAGAGACAGTGAAAAGGCCAGAAAAGTTCCTATTTCCAAGGAAAAACATGCCCAGTAACAGCATTGTACCTTCACAGGTACAAGTACTCAAAAGAAGTGAGTGTATGCGACTAGAATGGTGACCTGAGTGTGTCAGAGAGAGTAGCTACGTTCCTAATACATGTAGGAGTATGTGGCGACACGATTCAGATTTCAAAATTGTTAAAATCCTATCTGGTAGTGATGCTTTGACTTCCTGTAATTTCTTGCATGTTTCAGCTAATCCTCATGTGACACATGGTAACAGTTTGAAGTTGACCAGAGTTCTCACTGATAGATATTCAGCGTTTTAGCTTTTCGCAAAGATTTGTTAATGAGTGGAATGGTTTGCGTGAGATGGTAGTTAGCTACAATTCTGTTCATAATTTCGAAGTCAACATTGATAAGTTCTTTACTAACTCTGAGCATCTTTGATTTTTGTGGTGGTGGTGGTGGTGTTAGTTTGGGCTTTTTATGGGGTGATTCACCCCTCTTAGCCTGTCATCTTGTTATGTTTTTAGTTTAGGTGGTATTTAATGGTGAATCAGGTCTGAGAGACCAGATTGCATATCTTAATAGCACAGAAGGTAAAATTTGCAATAAATTTCCACAGCACACAGTAATAAACAGTATGGTGCACACAAAAAATTAAGCTCATCATTGCAGTGTGATTTGGCTTTGATAGCAGAGTGATCTGGTTTGCCTGGCTGAATACCTCCTGCAGATTATGACACAGATACTACATGACCTTCTTATAAGCTTTCCTAATAGGAGAATGATATGATAGTCAATATTACTGAGATGTTTTGGTGTTGTGAGGTTTCCCAGTCAGCATTTCCATCTAGCTACAAGGGCAACTCAACGGGCCCCATTTGGGTAGCCCATATGCGGCCCATTTGAATTTGTCCCAAATGGGCAAACCATTGTGGGTAATATATGGGTTCCTTGTGGGCAAGCTGGGATTTATTCTGGGCATATATTTATCTGAGATGGAACAACTAACCACAATGGATCAAACTTGAAGGAATAACTCTCTAGATACACAAACAGAAATACAGTAGCTATCCTATGAAACCTGTTGCCAAATGCAAGGATGTACGGGCACATGCAACCGATCTCGATTCAGAAACAAGGCGACATAAATGGAAACTGTTGCCAAATGCAAGATGTACGGACACATGCGACCGATCTCGATTCAGAAGCAAGGCCTCATGAATGAAACCTGTTACCAAATGCAAGATATACGGACACATGCGACTGATCTTGACTCAGAAGCAAGGCCTCATGAATGAAACCTGTTGCCAAATGCAATATGTACGGACACATGCAACCAATCTTGATTCAGAAACAAGGCCTCACGAATGAAAACTGTTGTCAAATGCAAGATGTACGGACACATGCAACCGATCTCGATTCAGAAGCAAGGCCCTATGAATGAAAACTGTTGCCAAATGCAAGATGTACGGACACATGCGACCGATCTCGATTCAGAAACAAGGCAACATGAATGAAACCTGTTGCCAAATGCAAGGATGTACAGACACATGCAACCGATCTCGATTCAAAAGCAAGGCCTCATGAATAAAAACTGTTGCCAAATGCAAGGATGTACAGACACATGCGACTGATCTCGATTTAGAAGCAAGGCCTCATGAATAAAAACTTTTGCAAATGCAAGGATGTACAGACACATGCGACCGAACTCGATTCAGAAGCAAGGCCTCATGAATGAAAACTGTTGCCAAATGCAAGGATGTACAGACACATGTGACCGATCTCGATTCAGAAGCAAGGCCTCATGAATGAAAACTGTTGCCAAATGCAAGATGTACGGACACATGCAACCGATCTCGATTCAGAAGCAAGGCCCCATAATTGAAACCTGTTGCCAAATGCAAGGATGTACGGACACATGCAACCGATCTCGATTCAAAAGCAAGGCCTCACGAATGAAAACGGTTGCCAAATGCAAGATGTACGGACACATGCAACCGATCTCGATTCAAAAGCAAGGCCTCACGAATGAAAACTGTTGCCAAATGCAAGATGTACGGACACATGCAACTGATCTCGATTCAGAAGCAAGGTCCCATGAATGAAAACTGTTGCCAAATGCAAGATGTACGGACACATGCGACTGATCTCAATTCAGAAGCAAGGCCCCATAAATGAAAACTGTTGCCAAATGCAAAATGTACGGACACATGCGACCGATCTTGATTCAGAAGCAAGGCCTCATGAATGAAACCTGTTGCCAAATGCAAGATGTACGGACACATGCAACAGATCTCTATTCAGAAGCAAGGCCTCATGAATGAAGCAAGGCAAGGAAAAATCTAAGCTTCTGATCGTGATACAACTCACCTACCCAAAATATACCGCAAAGGCCAATTTACAAAAGAGTAACTACCGGCTCTTTATTTATTTCAATATATAAGTATGAAAACAAATCCATACACTAGGAGATACCCAATGTAGTCTAGTGGTTACGTGTGGGTGCCCCGGGTTCGATTATTTGTTTTTCGCGAGTAATTCCAGCAGTGAATTTAAAAAAAAAAAAAATTGCAGGTTTTGTTTTGAGAAAAAATTAAGACTGGTATCATTGGAAAGGAAATTTCACAAACAATTTAAATATGTAAAAAAAATTCTCCATTTTCATTATTCACAAGAAAAGAAAAAAAAAAAGCTCAAAAATTTGCAAATTTGCATATTTATGTCAATATTTTCTTTATTGTGACTTTTCTTTAGAAATGGCTATTGTTTTAGCATCCATATAAACCAAACTTGTAGTGATACAAAACAAAATGGAAAGTTATGAAATTCAATGAAAAATTTTAGTAGCGTTTTGGACCCCCTGGGACTCTTAGGGTTATGGCATGATTCCATACCATTTGACCATGAACACCTGCATGTTACGAGTTGATGAGTATTACAAAATAGTCTATGGCTGTGAACTATAGTAAAATAGTAACAGCATCCACCTGAAAAGTAATATAATATTGATAATTGCAGTGGCTAAATAGAGTCCTGGAAACCTGTGGGTAATTAAGAGCTCTGGGCCTCATAACTAACATATTACAGTAGCATTGCTCGGTCTGCCCCCCCCCCCCCCCTTCCCAAAAAAAAGAAAAGAAAAAAAGAACAACAACAACAACAATGATAATAATCTTAATTTTTGCTCAACCTGTGGGGTTTACCCACTCTTCCCATCTTATTGTCGCGCCAGTCGATCAATAACTGACCTCTCAGAGTAAGGAAATAGGCCATACCCACCTTAGCAACGTGGTAACTAGGTGGAGCAAACAAACCTCAAATCCGCAATCATGCATTAACATTTATATGTTCACGTGACCCTCTGCAAGCTTTGGTCTATTTATGGCACTTCTCCGGATCTTTAGAATTTTTAGCAAAAGGAACAAACAAAATTCAATTTGTTAACTGTTCTAGCAACGGGAATTGGATTTACAAAGCCCGTAGCAGGTCCATAGGTGCAAGTTTACCATCTTGTCATCACTCGGTCTGTATATGCAGAAATTTGTTTTGTGCAGTATATTGCATTGACTGCATGAACACGCACCGCTGGCTAGCTGTACTGTACCAGAACAACGTAGGATTTTTGCCCCACTTAGTAATGCAGATTTTGTTGCTAGGCAAATTCGTGCACTGATTGGTTGAAAATTCTGTCAATCGACAAACTCAGAGAGGTCAATTGTCTATACTGTACTTCAATACTTGCTACTCCATTGTCATTGGCACAAACAGAATGATCATCCAAATGCTACATATATAAACATTTTATTTATGTGAAGGGAAACAGTGAATATTTCTTCCACTGTACAAGCTGCTATAGAATCAACCATTTACAAAAATTTGTTAAAATGTTTTACAAGGCCCAATAGTTGCAACTACTTTTGATGTAATGCATATGTCTGACCTACCCATACCATAACAAAAGGATAAACAACCATCACTATGATTCTCTGGCATCACAAAAGTGATTTTAGTGTACGTTTGACATTGTTATAGACACAACAGTTTATGAAAAAGACATGTCATATTTTTCCTTTTTAGGTATCTACAGTATATATATGAACAGGTTTCAGTGAAATTGTATTTCTAATAGGCCTCCTGTCCTAATACTACACTGTGTTTAGGAGATTTATAAGACTTGTGAAGAAGAGGGAACTGCACACACTACCAAATACAGACCAGTATTCTGAGGGCAAACCTTTTCTTTCAAGTATGACATCTGAAGAAGATATATGATATATTTCACTATGATACAAGGAAACCTGTACCATGGGGCAACAGGGGGAGATCCCTTCCCTTGCCCTTCACCCTATAAAGGCAATTACGTATTAAAAGGGGACAGAAATGCCCTTTGCACTTTTAAAAATATTTTTCAAAGCCTTGAAACAGAAAAGCTTGATCAATTAATGTGCCCATGGATATATTGATATATTGGCTTTGGATACTCATCAAAAGTGTCATTGCTCTTTATTTCAGCCCCAGCCATTTCCACATGCATGCATACCAATTGTTTCTCACCATTTTATAACTCAAGTGACATAATAAAAAGTGCCCTTATTGTGAACTGATTTGCCCTTCTCAGGCATCCCTGTCATGACATTCATTGCTTGCTTGTTAAGGTGATAGGTTTTGCATGATTTCATTCAATAAATGATTATCTGTTTTAAATTAGTCCTTACCTCCACATGTCTCTAAAGCTGTGCATGGATACCACACACATGGGTGGGTATGGTGCATCTATGCCATCAAACAGAGCTATGGCTCGAGGAATACCATATATTACCATGTACTTCATTTGAAAGAACACCGTGCTGCTCTGTGCAATGCCAACTGAAGCAAAAAATGAGAAACACTTTTCAATAAAAAGAAAAACCTGATAAACTTTGCAATGAAATAGGCCCATGATTATGTCTTATTACATCACATGACAGCAGTGCATCACATGACAGCAGCGCATCACATGACAGCAGCGCATCACATGATGGCAGCGCATCACATGATGGCAGCGCATCACATGACGGCAGCGCATCACATGCCGGCAGCGCATCACATGACGGCAGCGCCTCACATGACAGCAGCACATCTCATGATGGCAGCGCATCACATGATGGCAGCGCACCACATGACGGCAGCACATCACATGACGGCAGCGCATCACATGACGGCAGCGCATCACATGACGGCAGCGCCTCACATGACAGCAGCACATCTCATGACGGCAGCGCATCACATGATGGCAGCGCACCACATGACGGCAGCACATCACATGGCGGCAGCGCATCACATGACGGCTGCACATCACATGGCCGCAGCGCATCACATGACGGCAGCGCATCACATGACAGCAGCGCATCACATGACAGCAGCGCATCACATGACAGCAGCGCGTCACATGACAGCAGCGCATTACATGACAGCAGCGTATCACATGACAGCAGTGCATCACATGACAGCAGCGCATCACATGATAGCAGCACATCACATGATAGCAGCACATCACATAATAGCAGTTTCAATCTTTTTACAATTAACAGCTCAAAGGCTTTAATCATCTTACAATTCTGTAAGTTTATAATAAACTACTGTTAAATGATTAGGAGTGCAGAATTAATTGAAAATAGGACCAATTGAAGTAAGTTTGAAATGTATAAGATGTTGTTTGATCTCACTTTGGTAAAACTCATTCAAGCATTTGTTCCTAGGCAGTAAGGAAAGGACAGTAACATACATGATTTAATCCATGGCTCATAGTTCATGCAGTAAATTCCACTGTATAATAGCGGGGTAGGGGGAAGGGGTTGAATTTTCCTTAATATATTTAAAAAATAATTAATATATGATCTAGCAGTAAAAACAATATCAATTGTAGAGCTGTAAAATGAACAATAATAACCATTACACAGTGGCAGCACCAGGATTTTGGTCGGGGGCAAGCGAGGGGGAAAATTTGTCTCATTGGGGTAAATCCTATAAATCGAAAAAAAATGTCATTAACAAACTTTTCTGGGGGAAGAGTGGGGGGGGGGGGGTAAAGCGATCTCTTGGGGGAGGGGGTACTGCCCCACATAGCACCGCCACTTCCATTACCTCAAATATGATTGCTCATGATTTCAATCATTTTGCAAGTAAGTTAGCAAAATTAACATTATTCTTATTCTAGCCAACTTAGGAAACATTGAACAAAAATATGCAAATTAGGCAATTTTTGGCTTAACTTGGTAATCAAATGGTCAATCCTTGCACAAATATAACGTCTAGTCAATATTGAAAACAGAGATTTGTGTTACATATTTAGATTCTTTATAAAAAGTTTCCTTTCCAATGATGCTAATCTATAATTTTTAGAAAGAAAGGACAGATGAAAAAATACCAAAAATGATTTTATTAAATGACCCATGAAGATTGCAGCAGAAAAATTATAACGCAGTAGTCTCGGTGATACTCAAACCTGGTGCACTCGCATGCTGGCCGCGTTACAATCCACTATACTACATGATCATATGAAAATGCTGAGGTGAAATTTAATAATTATAGGTAAGGGTCCAAATAGAGGGGGGTATACCTTTATTTATATACCAAATGAAAGGAAATTGCAAGCACTTTCGAACGGCGGTTCAACGAAGCATGTGTGATGCTCAGTTTTGGTACACAATTTTTTTTTTAAAAGGGGTCAAAAATGGAAATTCATGAAATTTGAAGAAATTTCTCCCAAACAAAAGATTGCAGGTAGGGATTATAAAAATTAGACCAGAAATCAATAATATCATGTCTTAGGATTTGCATGTTTGATTTTGAAGCAAAAATTTGATCTTGAAGTTATTGTAAGACTTAAAAGAAAAAAAAACAATTTTTGTCAATTTTTTAGCAATTTTTGCATTTTACCCATTTTCAAGCTACTTTTTCTCAAAAATCTGTAATATGACCCCATAAAAAAGATACACTTTGTGAAAGAAATATCCGAGTACTCTCCTATAGGACTTTGGTAAAGTCCCGATTTTATTCTTTAGATGAAAGTGGTTTAAAAATGGCGATAATATCGCCACGTGGTAGAGTAAGGGGTAATGATACTTACTATCTTCTGGCTAATTCATGATAACATGAAGCGTAATATAAATTCAGCTGCACTAATCAATTTTGTTTGCTTGACGAGAATGGTGCTAGAATTATACACAGTGAGGTGATCTATACATGTGAAAGAAGTGATAAAAGAAAGGAAGCGTGTTAGAAATGCACAAGCAGTGCAGCTTGCAGCGATGATATTATTTTGAAATTAAGAGTATTTGAAAGAAGTAATATCAGAAGATGAAAAATAAGTTTTAAATTTACATTTTAACAACAATAATTGAACTACACATGCAAGAGATATTGTTGCATTTGCATTAGCTCTTCCCACACAGTGCATAATTGTCCTTTGTGACCAATCCCTTCAGAAAAAAGAAAACTGAATGATGACTTGTATTAACTTTAGTTTTCGAATATTGTATTCTGAGCCAAACGCTGCTTGTTTCTCCAAGAATCAATTTTTGAGAATTTAATGGAGATTCAGTGCTGTTACTTTCATATTTGACACAAATCTTAGAACAAATTTAGAGAACCATAATTTGAGATCAATACACAGCATGGACATTAAATCCTGTTATAAAAAATAAAATCAGGAACACCTCAATTGTATTTTGTGGAACAAAGTTTAGGTTGCATTCACAAGCTATAAGAAGAATCCAATTCATAAATAAGCCGAGTTGCAAATTCAAGGAAACTTTCTAAAGCTGAATATCAATTTATGACAATAGATAAAAGCAATAAGAGCAAATCTATTAGCTCTTAGAATTCATGCATTTAAAAAGCCTATGGGCAGCAGTTTGAATATCTTTCTTCATATGCACAATTTGTATAGATTGGAAAGCTGTGAAAAGTTACATGCGGTATTGTAGAATTGCAATAAATCTTCCTCAAAATGAGATCTTCAAAGATTAGTGTCAGCAGATAAAAACAGTGGGATTGGATATGAAAAGAAAGAAATCTCCTATTCTTACATCCCAGATGTGAATAAATGACCAATTTTAAGATACTGATTTTGATGTGAGTTTTTGCTGTGTACATGCTCTTTGATAGAATCTTACAATCTTTCAATCTTTTTCGTAATAAAATTGATTAACAATGCAGACAAATCGTAATTCATATCGGCAGAGTGTTCGTTCGACGTTACATTCCAGTTCTTTGACTTTCTGTGTTTGGGTCAAATTTAACGCAAAAAACGGAAATGTTGCTCTGGCGTCACTCACCACGCTAACAGGTATTCATCTGGTGAAAATAGCGATTATTTTTTACCTTTTCTTTCGATGATGACAGCATTTTTTCCATAAATTTCTGTTGGAATACCTTAAGTATATTTAATGTTATGATATACACCAAAATGATATTCCATGGGAAGGTCTGGAAAATATGAATTTAGACAAAAAGATGGTTGTTTGTATGACTAATGAACCAAAAGGAGGCAGCAATGTATTACCTTTGCAGTGAGAGCATGAAGAAAGAAAGTGACCATGAATGGTAAAAAAACTACTTAGTTACTGTATTTTAAAAATAACCACCTTACTCATGAAGCAATATCTTTCCTTAGGAGAAATGGTCTGTCAATCATTCACAGTTAATGCACACATCATCTAAGGCATATGATACACAACTATTTTATTACCAATTTGCAAACAAATTTTTACCACTAAGACACTTAACATGGATGAGTGATTTCAATCACAAAAGTGCCCTGATTATTCAGCAATGGCTTCTGTAATCTTATACACACAAATAACTTTGGGCTACTTGACTGTGGTGTGCATGGGAATGGCAGATAAACAATTATTGTTGGAGTGGATACACCGGATGAACAACTGAACAGGAAGTCATGTTGGTAATTGCCATACCTGAGTTTTCAGGATTAAGTCAGGTGGCCGGTGTGGGTAGGCTTAAAGATACACTTTTTGGCATGCTTTCACTGGGACTGACACAAATGAACTACCTAATAAAACATTCTGATTGGAATAACACTTATGCCTCCTTTACAATAGAGGCATGACTTGTCAATTAATACCGAAACAGTGCTCACACTCTCATGCAAAGAAATGAAAATAGATTTTGCTCAAAGAGTAGCAAATACCATTTCCAACAATTTCTCCTATACGAAAGGTAATGGGATATATTTCAAATTTTCCCACCTAATAAAGAAAAAAAATCAAGGATAAGCCACAAGTCCGGGTGTGACCTCTAAATCAAAAGTGTGTATTGAAACAGATACAGATATCCTCAATGATTGTAGTAGCCGAGGTAAACTCTCCCATCAAATCGAATCATTCTTTTATATGCCTATGGTTGCATATGTGTGTGCATGTGTAATTAATAGAATGAATACAGTGTATGGTTTTCTAAGTGTAGACTAACCAATCACAACAACCACAATAATTGCTATTCCAATTTTTTCAATTATATGACTGGAAGAGTTGCCAGAGAAATGTAAAGATATAACTATATGACAATTAATTCATACTGCTTCCAGGAAATGCACAGCATGAATTGTTCTGAATAAACCTTCCATTTAGCAATGTAACATGTTTAGCTTAGCAGGTAATCATTAATTATTGATGGATTAGGTACTGTATGTAATTAGTATACAGAATATGGAAGAAGAAAAATAGGTTAGTTTATGTAAAAACTGCTACAAACTTGAATACATGAAGAAGGAAAAAAACATCAGAATAGCTTTTGATTTCCAGTTATGTAAATTAATCCAAATCAAGAAATACAGAAACACCTTGCTTTTACATTGGTAGATTTCTTACTAACAATTCAAAGCACAACCAAATCTACATAATGTCATGTGACTTACCTAATACTGACACTGGTAGCTCTTCAATGATGTCCAATCTTGTGAGAAGCAAGGAAAAGTAAAAAAAATGCAGACCGACTTCAATGACCAGCATCCAGAAAATGTAGTGAGAAAGCTCCCTCAGTATCCCAGTAAGCCTTTGCTTGTTCAATTGTTTTACTGGCTCATTCATCTGTAAATGATATCAATTCATATTTATACAAACAAGTTATCAGATTAATATTCAAAAATTTCCTTACACACATTCATTCTATAGGCAGTGGTGTAGAAGTGGGGGAGGGGGCTCAGTTATTTTCAAGTGGGGCTCAACTCCCCCTTGAAAATATCTAATAACCGCACATTGGTGTAGAAGCGGGGGGGGGGAAGGGGACTCAATATTTCAATTGTCGGATCAGCTTTATATTTGTCCCTCAGATTTGTACTTGTCGGTTCATCTTGTCGATTTTACTTGCCTGCCCCCCCACAACCAGCTTTGTATGTGAAGTGATCAGGTTATTTAAATGAATGTCCATATGCAATGTGTGATTCGATATTAATTTCTAGTATAGATCATATTGAATCATGAAATTTTACAATGAATAAGATAAAAGTCTTTAAAATAGGAAACAGTTAATTTTTAAATTATGCAATGACATTAAACAGTCACAAATTAAAGATCAGTCACCCACCAGTCCCGGAGCACCCATTACCTGCAGAGGCCTGTATAGTTGATTACTCCCTTCTTCAAGAAGGCGTCACGCGAAATTTGAGTGTAGTCCCTCTTTGCTATGGCACATAATCAAATAGACAAGTACCAATGGCTACACCAAGTGGTAGGACAATTATACATTATTTAGTTAAATATATTCTATTGCACGTTGCCATTTTGTAATCAGGTAGGCTTTTTGGGGGACTGGAGTTTCTGGATTTCTTATGCATATAAGTATAAACCCACTGCAGGAGCTTGTAAATAAACAGTCAATCTCTATCAAATTTTGACAATCTTCATAAAAATTTAAAACGGAATAATACCATTTCTGGCCAAATTAATAATGATGGTCCCTCTTTTTACTGCTTTATTCATATATCAAACTTCATTAATTTTTCCAAGCTCTATAAGCTTAAGAGTCAGACCAATGACTCAATTATTTGCACTCTGCATCCCTCCCTCCTTGCCCAACCCTTTCGTGCATCCGCTTCGATACTTTCTCCGTCCCAGGAGAGGGTACAGTCGTGTGAAAGTACGTTGTGATATCGGGTGGGCATATATTAGCATAAGCAAACTCAACATCTGTATCCCAGGTCTTCTAAAAATCGTGCTGAAACCCCGACGGTGGTTTGCAAAATCTTAATATTTACGTGAATTCTAGACTCTAATCCGAAATTTTTCAACATAAGTTTAAAATTTTTGACCCGTTTAAAGTACAATTTTCAAGCCATAGCATGGTTTCCAACCTAAGCTTAAGTTCCTAAGTCCTAACTCTGCTATAAAACTTACAATATTTCACTAAAACCTAGCAGGATATTGTTTTTTGGACAAAACCCTGCAAATTTTGAAGCCCTAGAGAAGAGTGGAAGGGGAGGGGGAGACTGGCAGATTTTGTTCAACCTCAACTTAAGTTCTCAAGTTCTAACTTGGCAATAAAACTTATGATTGCTCATTAAACCTTGCAAGATATTGCTTTCTGGCCAAAGCCCTGTGAACTTTTTGAGTCCTATCAGGATTTTTAAAACCCTAGCGGTAGAATTTTGCAGCCCTAGCAGGATTTTTGAAGCCCTATCAGGATTTTCTAAGCCCAGGGGAAGCTTTATGCAGCCCTAGCAGGATTTTGAAGACCTAGCAGGATTTTGAAGACCTAGCAGGATTTCTGAATCCCTAGCGGAAGAGTTTTACAGCCCTAGCGGGGTTTTTTTGCAGCCCTTGCAGGAGTTTTTTGCAGCCCTAGCAAGATTGTTGAAGCCTGACTCACCTGACTTCCTGTAACCACTTGAACACAGCTATGCTATGCATGTGTCAACAGACACTGACAGACCTGTATGTTGGGGAGGGGGGGGGTAGGGGTCTTTCAATAGTCAGTATACATAAGTTTAATGTTGGCATATTGGCCACATATAGAAATGCATGTCTATCAGTAGGAATCCTGGTCATATCCTTAGTTGTGTAGAAGCAGGGGGGAAGGGGGGGGGGATATTTTTTTTCTTCAGTTTTTTATTGCTTCTTGGCCTTTTGACTAACATCATGTATAATTTCTGGAAGTTACTTTTCTGAAAATCTGAAACACAGCTTTGTATTTTTTTTTAATAAAAACTACCTTCAAAAAATATGTTGGCTCTATCTGTCCATATACTTTTGCTTATGCCAATAAACTACAAACCATATGATTTTGAACAACTACTCAACATTGGGCTTTTATTCTTGTATAAATGGTACGAAATTTAATTGAGCTGATGAAGAAAGGGACCTCGATGCAGCGCCGTGGCCAAGGTAAAATAAGTGGGGGAGTAGGTAACATAAGTAAGGGTACCAAATGAAGGAGTCAAATTTGCATCTTTTTGTAAACAATTCCTGCAGATGCATTTACTTAAGCAAATTTCATGCAATAATAAACTAAATTATAAAGTAAGTATTAAAAGGACCATTTAAAAAAAAACGTGGGGGTAACCACCCTCCCCAGAAGGACCATTTATTAAAAAGGTGGGGTAACTACCACCCCCTCCCCTTCACCCACTCCCAATGGATTTGCTACTGCATTTGTGTTGTTGTAACTAGCGATGTACTAAATCATTCTATACATTGTGCTTTAGCAGCTGCCAGGACAAATCTGATGCTTGGTGTTATCAGAAAAAATGTTCTTTGTATCCTTGGTAAGGAGGCTATCCTTATTTTGTACAAGCAAGTAGGTGTCACTTTCAGTTATGTACAGGCTTGGAGCCCATGTTATGAGAATAAGGTTACTTCATCTACAATACAATACAATACAATACAATACTACATAATACAACACAATACAATATGATACAATACAATACAATTTGTTCAGTGCTCTAGGCCATCTGGTCTTTGTCACAAACATAATTGATAAATTAAATGGTACATGAATGAGGTTCTTACTACAAACAATAATCAAAGAGAAAGAAACAAATGCCTTGCTTCCATTGTGTGTAAAATAAGGTGTGATATAAAGAAATATTTAAAGTGGATTTCAGACAGGAATGGGCAAATTAAGAAAAAATGATATTCATTTTCTTTTAAATTGCAGACTTAACAAAAATTTCAAGGCAAGCACATCTGATTTTAAAGATCAACTTTTTAAGCTTAAAAACATTATTAAATGATAGGCATGGCTCTGCATAAATTTATGTTTTAAATTGTACATAACAATGCAAAGAACTTCTAGAATTAATATCTCTCAACTAGTTCTGTCTATCTATGTCACAAACTCGCTGCTTAAAATTTTCATAAAAATGTGTAGTGTTCCCTTCTCCTTGCCCTTCCCAAATATTACCAAACCCAGTTCCATACAAAATAATTTAGCACACAGTCCCCATGAAAGCACTCCTTTGTTTGCCAACACTCTTTGTTTTACATAAAAATGTGTCTGATACTTGTCTCTATTAAGAGTAAGAAGTCTTAACCAATAAGTTATTTACTTTAGCATTATTTGACTTTTAAAGGTTTGTTTGTTTGATGAGAGCTTAACGGCACCATGGTATTGCGACATTTCCGAAAGCCGCTTTGGTGGAAGAGAGGAATCTGTTGGTCTCAAGGAACCAGTTTAGTCTCTGGTTAATGATCCTTTCCATAATTTTACAGAGACAGCAGGTGAGGGCAATTGGGCGGTAGCTGGAGGGTTCGGTACTGTCCTTCACCGGTTTGGGGACGGGGGTGACAATAGCTGTCCTCCAGATAGGGGAATGAGTGTGAGGACCAAATGTGGTTGAGGATGGTGAGCAAGGTAGTGGTGGCCTTGTTGGGGAGGGGTTTCAGGAACTGGTAGGGGATGTTATCTGGGCCCTTGAAGGTGCAGCCAGCGTCGTGGATGGCTTGGTTTAATTCAGAAATGGTGAAAGGGTTGTTGTAGCTCTCGGTGTTGTCGGAGGGAAAGGTGATACTTCGGGCTCACCTAGAGCTAGAATATTGATCACATTTGGTGGTAAACCTAATACATATTTATGAAACAAACTGTAAACTCTTATTGTACTTTCATGAAGAGTGATACCCCATAACTCAGAACCATATATCAAAATAGGTATTATCTTATCATAACAAATTTGGAGGATATTACTTACTATTATTCAACAGTTCTACACAAACTTTTCTTAAAATTGAACAAAGCAACCCTAAGACTTTGAACTCTGTTGAACTTGGAATTTTGACCATACTCCTTTTGGCATCAAATTTAATCCTAAGTAATTATAGTTATTTACAGTCTCAATAATCTTGCCTTTAAAATAAAAACGTTCACTTCTTGCAATGTGTCCACCCTTTCTAAAAACCATTACCTTCGTTTTATCTGAATTTACAGTAAAATCATTCTCTTCACAATAATCTTGGAAAACATTTAGAAAACTTTGTAAGGAATTAACATTTTCTGAAAAGATAACGAGGTCATCTGCATAAAGGAAGACAACATATATTATTGTTATTTATAAGAATTCCGTGGGTGTTTGTAAACTTCAATCACTCTTCAATATCATTGATATAAAGTAAAAATAAGTAGGGGGATAAATTACAACCTTGTCTCAAACCTCTCGCAGAATTATATTTTGGGATAAGACCATCCTTTGTCTTCACACATGACTCAATATTACTATACATTGATATAAGTATCTCGTAGAATTTAACTTTCATTCCCATATTATAAAGTTTCTTGAATAAAAGACTGTGATTGATGTTATCAAATGCAGCTTTAAGATCAACAAAAGTGGCGTAAAGTTTATCATGTAGTTTACTAAATGCTTTTGACAGTGTGAAGTATAAAGCAATTAACAATTGAAGAGAATCATGCTTAAAACCTGCTTGAGCAAGAGAAAGAATATTTAGACCTAGAGCCAATCACATATTCTACTACATAAAAGTTTTGTAAATACTTTGTCTAAAGCACACAATAGTGTAATAGGCAGATAACTACTATTGGAACAGTTTTAGTAAAGAGCATTAGACTTAATACCAAAGGGAGGGAATCATCCTAATTATGAATCTAGGTCGGCAATTCTTGCTCTAACCACACTTAACTTGAAAAGAGGATAAGGCCATATGATTCCGGTTTTCAAGTGCTTCTCTGACAGTAATGCTCTTAGCCTGTAATTGCTTTAATGTTTCAGCTAATTCTCATGTGACACATGGTCACAGTGTGAAGCTGTCCACATAATCTTAATGGATGGATGTTAGAATTTTATTTCTTCTTAAAAGATTGCTGATGAGTGGAATTTTTGAGTGAGTGGGTAGCTTTTACTCTTTATATAGTTTCAAAGCTAACACAGATAAGTTCTTTTCCAAACCTGGATGTCTTTCACTTTTTGCATTATTTAACAGTTCATTGGTTGACAGGGTTTAACAGCACCACAACAGGCAATGGTCAAGTTGTGCCAGTAATGTCAAAAGCATATCATCCAGAAAATCAGGGAGCTCTAGAAAGATTCCATCAAACTTCGAAAAACATGATTAAGACATTCTATCTTGATAAGGATTGGGATGAAGGTATTCATTTTTTGATGTCAGCTGCTAGAGAGTCAGTGCAAGAATCTCTAGGATTCAGTCCTTTTGAATTGGTATTTGGTCACTCAGATCATGGACCATTGAAAATGCTGAAAGAAAATGGTTGGCTGATTTAGGTGAAATGAATCTGTTAGACTACGTGTCTACGTTCAAATTCAGGCTGCAAAAAGCATGTGATCTCACGAGAGAAAACCTGAAACGGTCACAAAGCAAAATTAAAAAAAAGATTTGACAAAAATGCAAAAATCAGAACATCTGAGCCTGGTGATAAAGTTTTGGTACTTTTGCCAATCCCAGGACAGCCACTTCAGGCAAGATTCTTTGGACCATATGTCATTAAAAAAAGGTCAATGACACTTAATACATTGTCCTGAATTCTGGTAGAAAGAAGAAGGGATTATGTCATGTCAATATGATTAAGAAGTATTTTGATAAAAAGCCAGATTAAGAAGAGTCAGAAATAGTTCAAAATAAAAGAGAGCTTACACTTCCTGTTTCAACTGATGTTGATGAAAATAATGTTCAGGATAGTAGTGTGAAAGAGAAGGGTGATGATGTTCCAGAAATGTGTATCAAGTTACAAAATTCTATTGTGCTTGCAAATCTTAATGGTAAGTTAAGTTATCCATCTGAAAAGGGACAGAAAGAGGTGTCGTTATTGTTGAATGATTATGCAAATTTGTTTTCAGATAGTCCAACTGGAACAGGTTTAACTAGTCATGATGTAGATATTGGAGATGTCACCTTAGTTAATAAGTAGCATCCATATCAGATGAATTCAATTAGGCTTAATCATCTTAAAGAAGAGGTGAAGTACATATTAGATCATGATATCATAGAACCAAGTGACAGTGAGTGGAGTTCACCACTGTATGTTGGTGTCCAAACCAGAAGAAAGTTTAGGGTTCTGTACAAATTACTGTTAAGGTTACCCCTGTGTTTTGGTGCCCAAACCAGAAGAAAGTTTTAGGTTCTGTACAAATTACTGTTAAGGTTACCCCTGTATCTCATGCCCAAACCAGAAGAAAGTTTTAGGTTCTGTACAAATTACTGTTAAGTTACCCCTGTATTTTGGTGCCCAAACCAGAAGAAAGTTTTAGGTTCTGTACAAATTACTGTTAAGGTTACCCCTGTATTTTGGTGCCCAAACCAGAAGAAAGTTTCAGGTTCTGTACAAATTACTGTTAAGATTACCCCTGTATTTTGGTGCCCAAACCAGAAGAAAGTTTTAGGTTCTGTACAAATTACCGTAAGGTTAATACACCAGAATTCATATCCAGATACCTAGAATAGATGATTGCATAGACAAAATTGGGTGTGCTAAATTTGTGAGTGAATTCGAGTTGTTGAAAGGATACTGCGAAATACCTCTCACTGAAAGGGCTAAGAGGGTATCTGCTTTTGCAGCCCCAGATGGTTTGTACCAATATAAGGTAATGCCATTCGGCATAAAAAACGCCTCCATGACCTTCCAGCGCTTTGTTAATAACATCTTTTCTGGTTTGGAAGGATGTGAGGTGTACATTGATGACATTATTGTCTTCAGTGATAAATGGGACCAACACCCCATACAAATTAAAAATCTCTTTGAAAAGTTGACTGAGGCAAATCTCACAGTTGACCATGTGAAACGTGAAATTGCGCAAGCTCATGTTATTTTCTTAGGTCATGTTGTAGGTCAAGGTCAGGTAAAACCTATTCAAGCAAAGGTTTAGGCAATTGCACAATTTCCAGTCCCCAACACCAAGAAACAGTTGATGAGATTCCTAGATATGGCTGGATATTACCAGCGTTTTGGCCCAAATTTCTCTGATTTGACAACTCCGTTTACAAATCTGCTTAGCAAGAAAGCTAGATTCAATTGGACAGATGCTTGTCCATCAGCAAATGACAAAGCAAAGTCAATTTTGATAAGTTCTCTAATTTTGGAGGCTCCAAATTTCAAGAAAGACTTCAAATTAGCAATCGACGCCAGTGACGTTGGAGCAATGTTCATGCAAGAGGATGAAGATGGCATTGACCATCCAATTTGTTATTTCTCCAAGAAGTTAAACCAACATCAAAGAAATTATACAACCAAAGAAAAAGAAATATTAGCTCTCTTATTGAGCCTCAGCAATTTGATGTTTACTCAGGGACAACAACATTTCCAATTATTGTTTACTGATCACAACCTCATGACCCTCATGGACAAGATGAAGAGCCAAAATCAAAGATTAATGAGGTATTAATGATGGTTCTTGACTCTTCAAGAGTATGATTTGAAACTTTATCACATTTGTTGAAAAGACAACATGATACCAGATGCTCTGTCAAGAGTATAGATATTCATAAGATTATAGTTTTCAGAAGATGCATAGGTGAAAATACTGTTTGTATTATTATCATGTTATGTATAATAAGTTATCAGTTTATCAATGATGTATGAAAATCATACCACCATGAAAAATACTACGTTGTAGGCATTTATGCATTTGTAAACTGTATATCAAGAAATGAACATTTTAAGCAAAGTTTTGATCGCAGCTCTCAACTTTTCTTCAAGAGGGGGAGTGTTACATACAACCTTTCATTAGAGTTCAACAACATTCCTGAGGGAGACAAAGATTTCACAATAACACTATGATTCAGGAACTGGGTGAAGAAGTTCAAGAAAATTATATGATGATATCATATAGTGACTCATGCTGACGCAATCTTCCGATTTAAAACATTATGAAAATATATTTCTAAAAATAAAACATTATTCAGAGGACTGCGCCCTGCTACACCTATTTCTTAAAATAGAACTTGCGAATTATCTATATAAGCAGCTGTTTTCAAGAATATTTTTGAGGTTTCATCAATTTACAATTAATTGTGTCTTATTCTATTACATCAAGAATCATTTGCCTTCATTTATTCAGTGTGTGGATATTTATTAAAGTCAACTTGAATTTTTGTTGACTGTTGCTTGAGAAAGAAATCATCATAGATAATCTTTGCCTTAACCTGTCTGCCGATATATCATAAAAAGTGGATCTTACAGCTGTCAGGCCTATAAATTATGTTAATGAGCTCACAAACAGACTTAAAAATTTTGAGAGAAATCATCACATCATTCTGCGCGGAACTGGATACTGGATTATATATATTGAAATACTAGCAAACGGTCACCCACTGCACAGACATGCAGAGAGACCAGACAGATAGCGCATCATCTTCACTATCACAGTCAGGTAAGGATACTTAAGTAGGCTAACTTTAATAGTATATTATATATTGTTTATTGAAAGAAGTCTTTGAAATTTGAATACACCAGATTCAATTTCAAAGTCACTGATCTTCATCCTTTTTTTGGCATTCCGTTACTTTTCTTTTTTTGGTCCGTAACAATAGTGAACTGAGCAGGGGTCTAAGGGAGAGAAAGGGGTCGGATATTGTTGCAGTAGTTGATGTGATGCAGGAAAGACAAGATTTCTTTAGGTGGGTCATTGCAAAAAAGTTTGGTGAGGGAAGCTCCAGGAAGGGTGAGAAGTGGGTAATCTATGAGGGTGTGTTTGACTGTCAATTGAACCCGCCAATTATTGCAGAATTGTGGGGGACCATTAAGTAGGTGGGAGTGGGAGAAATGAGTGTGAAATATTCTGCGGGGAAGGGAGGGGGTTGCTGACTTCATCATTTACGAGGAAGGTTGGTAAGTTGTAAGTTTGGTGGGTTGTAAGGTAAAGACCTTTATTTTCAAATGTTTGTACTATTAGTTTGTTCTTAACAGCTTTTTCATCCATATTTAACTTTTTGTCAATTTATTTCTTTTTAACTCATGTGTATATTGATTTATCCTTGCTTCCATCTATTTTATTTTCACTTGACTCTTTTAAGATTTAATCTGTTGGTTAAGGTCATTTAAGGTTTAGTTATTTTTAGGACTTAGTTCTTAATTGCTACTTTTACTATATTTGTCTTTAACTTTTGTTTCATACCATATTCATCTATCTTATTTTCACTTAACTTTTTCAGGATTTAATCTGTTGGTTTTAGTTATTTAAGGTTTTAGTATTTTTAGGACTTAGTTTTTGATTACTTATTTATTTTGTATTACTTACTTATTTCTAGGACTTTGTTCTTAATTGCTACTTTTACTATATTTGTCTTTTACTTTTGTTTGATACCTTTTATCTAATGTACAGCGCCATAGCTTATGTTTTTACATATGTATGTGTGCTTTATAAATGTTAAAATAATTTAATAATAATAAAGGTTCCTGGGATGTAAGGTTGGTGGGTTGTAAGCTAATGGGTTGTAAAGTTGGTGGGTTGCAAGGTTGGTGGGTTGCAAGGTTGGTGGGTTGCAAGGTTGGTGGGTTGCAAGGTTGGTGGGTTGCAAGGTTGGTGGGTTGCAAAGTTGGTGGGTTGCAAGGTTGGTGGGTTGCAAGGTTGGTGGGTTGCAAGGTTGGTGGGTTGCAAGGTTGGTGGGTTGCAAGGTTGGTGGGTTGCAAGGTTGGTGGGTTGTAAGGTAGGAGGGTTGGTGGGTTGTAAAGCTGTAAGGTTGGTGGGTTTTAAGCCAATTTTCTGGTTGAGGTTGATGTGAGAAAATATGGGGGAGTGTGATGCTGGTGTCGGTTTTGGTTAGATAGGTAGAAGGTAAGTTGAGTGCTTGCTTAGCAACCTCTGTCAGGAATACCCACATGAATGGGTATCCAGAACAAAATAATGCTTTAGTCATGGAGGGTGTGGAAAGAAGTTTCTGCGGATGAGGTTAGTGATGGGGTTTTCCCATTTTAGGTTGTGTATGTATGTGAGGACTTATCTAGAGTCACAGAAGATGGCAAAGTGGTAAAGGGGGAGATATACTCGATGTAGCTGATGGCAAGAAGGATGACCAAAAGATGGATAAGTTGTTGGGAAGTCTACATCTGAGAGTAATGATCTGGGTGATGGCAGCTATGGTTATCTAATGGTGGTGGTTGGAATTTGGGCTATTTATGGGGTGACTTTAACCTTTCTTTGCCTTCATCTAGTTATGTTATCTTTATATCAACATGGACTATTAAAAAGAAAGCTATGTAAGGATTTTATGAAAAAGGAAACATCAAAAGCATACCTGTTTTCTAAATTTGTCATAAGTGAGAATCGGACCTATGAGGTATAGAGGCAGGTAAAACATGTACACCATCAAATCCCAAAAGGAGTTCTGCTTCTTCTTAGTCTTGGGATGAAGTGGGAGTGTCTCTTCTTGAGTGCATTCCAAAGCAAAGCTTGTGTACTTGACTACACAAAAGCATGTGTAGAATACAAACATGTCCATTTCACCCTGATCAAAAATATGGGCCTGGAAGGTAAAAACAAAAGTAAAGATACTGTATTCGACATATTAAGCACCCCTGCTCTAATAAGTGCCCACCCAACATTTCTTGACTGATACATAATTTATCTGAATAATTTGTAGGCTTAAAATAAGTTTTGTTTACATTCATTGCTTATTTTGCATCTAACGCTCACGATATTTTATGGTGGTTATTGTGGGGTTAGTATAGAACCAATTCACATAATGCATTTTGAATAGCACACTGTACGTGGTACCGGAGCATGGGCGCTTAGTATGAAGAAGCTTTGGACATAAAAAGTGGTGCCATTCTATTCATTACGTTAAATATGATATACAAATCTCTTTTATTCATTTAAGAAAATATGTAAATATGTGATGTCATCATCGAAAAGCTCTAATTTCCTGATGTGAATCAAACTGTGCAGGTAAGATTTTGAATTTTAAAAATAACACTTTTAGTTATGGCTGTAAAAACACCAAAATATTTGGAATTTGGTCAATTTTTAATCAATTGAGATGAAACGTTTTGCTACTTTCACGGTATTGAAAAAGTTTCAGCAATTTAGCAGCTGTTGTCATCATGTGTCCACTGTCCACAGACCTTTAAAATTGCTGACACAAACGTTTAAAGAAAAGCTTAAAAAGAGTTTTTGTAACTTGGTCATTCTCACAATTACCATTGAACTGAAAAAGCCATTTTAAAGAGTGGCTGAATCTTAAATTCCAACTCAAAATGATAATATTTATATCAAAAATTGTATCACCAATATGTCACAAACTTTACATACATTAAAATATTTTGAACTGTGATCAGTCAAACTTTCATAAACTGAGATAAAGCAAACCTGGGTTTTTTGAAAAATTGAAAACTGTGCTACTGAAACACTCTTGGAATTTTGCACTGAAGATGCCCGTAACTTCCACAAGAATGCACTTTTAACTGAACAAAGATTTGACTGAGAATCCCTTACTACAGTACAGTTGCAGGTCCATATCCTCGTCACACTCTATGTACACTAGACAGGTTAAAATAGTACTTGGCCAAAGAGTGAGAGCATATCATACTGGAGTCCCTAATATAATCAACTATTTATCTTGCCTGCATTGATATCGAATGTCAATCATAATTGCTTTAATCTAAATTGCTTTTTAGAACATTAATACCACTTTATATGTCAAGTATGTGATGCTAGTTGTTCATAAAAATCTGAAAGCTCCCACGGAGGAAAATACCACTGTAAAGATGCAAAAGGGCAGTCCAGCAAGACAATAATTTTATTAAAAATGCCTGATTATCTGCAAATATCAATGCCCTCACTGCCCTCACTATTATCATTATCATTATTAAAAACATTTATATACCGCAAATACTCTAAAATGATACATTCAAATGCGCTTTACAAACAAATGAATCAAATGATAAAATAAGTTAAGACTATAGTAAATAAAAAGATAAAAATAGACCTAGAATCATTAAAGCTGGAATATAGAATAAAAAGACAAAAGCAATAGAATCAATAATGAACATAATAAGAGGAATAATCTAAAATGTTAAGAATAAAATAAACTTAGCAAGTCAGGTTGTATAGGCACTAAGATATTAAAAAGTAGACATACAAAAAATGAGAGCTATAAGATGTAAATATTTATAAAATTATTAAAAGAATAAAAGGTCAAATAATGTTAGATAGTTTAAATAGTTAAATACAGTAAAGAATACAGTGAATATTGCCCAGTGTTCCTTTATTAAATCCATACTCGAGCTATGAAGGCCTAGTAAGCCGGTGCTTATCCACGGTTTCCTTCACTTAAGCGGATGAGAGCATATTTCTCCCCCTGGAATAAGACAGCAGTCCATCGCAGGTAAAATCCCCCGCAATGCTGGTACTCATTTTACAGCTGAGTGGACTGGAGCAAGTAAAGTGTCTTGCTCAAGGACACGATGCAGTGCTCACAACGGAAGTTGAACCTGCTACCTTTTTAATAAGAGCATGACTCCTTAACCACTGCACCAAACGTTTACCTTTAAGAAACAGCATATTGAATCCCTGGACGAATATTACAAATTCTAAAACCAAAATTCGTAAAGATGAAGCCTTACCTGCATATCCAAGAAGAATATAAAATTTAATGAGCAGAGATGAAAGACAGAAAACAGCCAAATTATAACAGCACGCTTGGTTCTAGAAAGCAAGTATCCAAAAATTGTTTGCATCAGTAGAGCAAGGAAAAGCTTCCATTGAAGAATGTGCAACATGGTTCCTAAACAGGCAATAACGGAGAAGTGTTCACGATACTAGAAAAGGAAATGAATATCAATTAAATACACTTAAATAAGCATAGGGTTAGACAGTTCTTATAAATTCCACAGGAGCAGGGCAATTTTGGGGCAAAGTGGGAGAAATTTGTTTATGTTAAGAAGAATGCTAGAATCTGCTGACAGGGTTCAAGGAGCCCTGGTTCCAGTAGAAGACATTTCCTAAACTTTTAACAGCATATCATACAACCAATAAACTCAAAAGCATAATATTTGTTATTCTTAACATAATTTGATAATAATCTGACTGCAGCTCAAACAGTATGTACCTAAACATCCAGAGTAGCAAACGATATCTTCACCAAGGCCATAATTCCCCCTACTTTTCCGTATTCTCTTAAAAATCAGTACATTTTGGGGAAAATTTGTCTCTTGTCCCCACCCCCTCCCCCCACACACACTTTTTGGATAAGAGGCTATGTCCCCCTCACCCCACTTTGGAGCTTATAATTACAGCCCTGATCTCCACTAAAGGGTTTAAAACATTAGTTTTAGCAGGCAAGGAGGAATTTCCATTCCTTGATCCTTCTGGAAACTTTAATAGTCAAGAATATTGTGTGTCATTCTATCAGAATATTGTGTGTCACTATCTATCTTCTTAATGTACATCTTTCAGGCTTCATTCTAATTTGATTCATGTCTCTTCATCTTTCCACCCATTTTGTATCATGATGAGAGTGCCATGGAGACATTTCCATTATTTTGGCAAGACATGCATGTGACCCCATGCAAGACTTCCACTAAAGGAACAAACCCACATTTGATTGACATTCTCTTCAAATACGTCTACACTTCAAGATACTGTACATACCTCTGGAATAAAAACTTCGACTGCACGGCCGGCAAGAATATAGCACAGAAGCAGAAGCACAACAGAAGGGGAGACAATCTGCTTCAGGTTAATCCACTCATAGTCTGACTGATCCTGAAACCGATAACAAAAACTGTAAAGAGGATAAGTATAGAGGAATGTGGTCTCCTTACGTAAAAAGAAGTTGCATTGATACATTACCCAGAACATCTCTGGGGAAATGTTATTTTGCCTAAAAAAACATTTTTGGGGAGCTTTGGCTGATTTTCAATTTTGTGAAAATTGGTAATGTACATATCAGCAAATTCTGCATTTCCAAATGGGTTGATTTGTTGAAGCATTTAAACCCTTTTCCCTAATATATTCACTGATTATGCTCAAATACTAATAGCAAAACATATGTTGAAATTGACCATCTTACAGTATTTTGAATTTTCAGGAAAGGGTGATTCAAGTAAATTCATGTGTAGATTTTCGTTTCGTTTGGCACAACAGTTAAGAGAAGAAAAATGAGGTGCACTAGAAATATGTTGCACTGTGCATACTATGAGTGCGCTTAACGGAGTGGGATCCAGGGGCCCGCTAAAGGGCCCCTGGTGGGGTCCAGGGGCAAAACGCTGGTAGGGATCCCAAGAAGCTCTGTAGATTTCTTGTTTCTGATGTCCCAAAATGGCTTAAAATCAAACAGAGATGTTCATAAAATTAAATTGATGAAAAGAAAAAAAATTTAGATTCAAATGTTATAATCGACTCAGATAAGCATTTGGGTCACAATTTCTAAACAGGCAGAAAAGAAATTTCCTCTGAAAGTTGAGACAATTTTGACAAAAAATCCTGGGGTCCAAGGGCAGAACCCTGGAAGCTCTGTAATTTCTTGTTTTTCCATTTAAAAAGTTCAATGGAAACTTTTTTAAAGAGAATTATTGAAACACTGACCAAAATTTGAGTTACAAATAGAACATGAATTAACTCATTATTAGGATAGTAGAAAAAAAGAATGGAAAAGGTTTAAAATCGAAATCATCTGTGAAAATGTTTAACTCCGGTTTTTCATTTGGGGAAGGGAGGGGGGAAAATGGGGGGAAAAGCAAAAATATGGGGGTAATGTGCCCCCAACCCCTGAGCCCCTTTAGCAATGCCAATGTTTATATGCTCAATATATTTCCACTTCCTTTTGTAAAACCCTTTTTTTATTAAGATTACATCAATTTAAGTTTACCTGTAGTCTTCCATTAAAAATCTTCCATCCAGTAACAAGATTGTACTCCAATTCCGATACATTCTCTAAAAAACAGATGAGAATGAAGGAGCGTGAGCAGTATGTGTTTCCACAATACATCCAATTACACATACCTTCCAATTATCTGACCAGAAAGTACAACTGGAATCCACTTAGGAACATTATCACTGCCAGTTATTTTATCTGGAGGGAAGGTGGGGGGATGTGGAGTTTTAAAATTCATAATTGAGGCCATCCTTTGAATATTGTTTGAGCACTGCGACAAACCTTGCTGAAAACATTTGGGTCGGTAGGTAGGCAACATTGTTTTCACTCAATTAAAAAATTAAAGGAAACAAATATTTGTGTAGGCAGGTATTTCGTTGGGTCAACAAACAAATTTCGAAGCATGGACTTACCACTACCTTTTATCAGTTGGAAATATAAAGGAACTTGTTCATTGAAAAAACATGTACCCATTGATCCATTTTCCCTTTTGTACTGTATAATCCCAAAGAGCTAAAAGTTTGAAAGGAACGAACTTAAAATAAACTGCAACTGACAGATTATTTGCTGTCAAATACTGTGAGTCCCATATAATTGTAAAATATTCAAATTGTTAACATTTTCATTTATGTTTCCTGAATTTTATTTCAGCTATATCATGAATATATTCACCAACTAACAAGATTGAACAAAAATGATCAATTAGAAATAAGAAAGCTTTATTTTAAGCAAGTGTACACCAACTTAAACTCATGGTAACCAAACTCTGTCTTTCTTAATTCGGACAAATTTCATATTTTTCCTCCCAAGTGACAATACAACTCACCTTCAGAGTACAGATACAAGGAATAGAAAGGATACCAAATGAGCAAAGCGCATGAGATGAGGTACACAGTCATCTCCCATGATGGTAGGCTATCATAGACGAAATGCCTTTGCTTTGTGGATATTCTTTGTCCAGTCTCATTTTCTGACCTTTGTCCACCTACTTCCTGCTTCCCGTTTCTGTCCTTCGTGCTCTTTGAAGGTTCCATTCTTCAATTTCAGATCATTTCTGTGAAACAAGAAAAGATTCAGATGCCGATTAATGCTCCACCAGATATGTGACATCCGTCTCTTAACTTTAACAATAACATAAGCATAGTCACTTTCAAAAAATAATATAACATGGTCTCTTTCAAACAATAGAATTGACATGAAAATTGTCAATTTCAAACAACATCAAAATAAACATGGTCACTTCCAAACAATAACATAAACATGATCACTTTCAAACAATGACATAATCCAGGTCACTTTCGAGCGCAAATTTGTGTCACACAAATACAGTATTCTTTAATTGTTTTTACTTACATTACTTTTTCTTGATATTCCTACAGACATGGGGACTATTCCAAATGAAAATACTTAATAGAAATTAACTGTTACTTGAAATTGCTCATGTAAAAGATAGCACAGTGTATAATAATAGTTTCCAAACTATGACTTTTACTGAACAATAAATGCAACGTAATTTCAATATTAAACGGTAACCAGCAATTTTACTAAAGAAAGAAATTTCTCAGTAAAACTTATTTTGTCATTAATGATACATGTTGAATTTAATTCATATTTCTCATCTGAACAAAAGGCTATTGTATATAACAATGACACATCAATTCCATTCATAATGCATTGACTGCAAGTTTTATGCTCACAATCATATTGAAATCAATTTTTTTTTTTGAAGGTACGTGATGGACAGCAACACAAACTTTATTTTATATTTCTCAAGTAATAAAAATATAGAATTTAGAGGGGAGTAGTAATTTACGATAAAGGCATATTTAGTTTTTTATTATGACTGATCAAAGTTTGAGGATATGTAAGCTTCGTGATGTATCAATGAGAATACTACCCCAATTATTTATTCCCTTTCATTCCTTTTTTTAATTTCAGTCTTTAAAACAGATGAGAATATCTTTTCCAATAAAAATTTGATTGCGGGTATGATAATTAAGATGCAACAACTTTTGTGAGATCAGCTAACTCCCATTCACAGAAGAGAATAGAGAAAGTCTGCCTTTTCGTACACCACAAATGCTTCAACATTTGCATACTTATGACCTCAAAATTCTGAAAATTGTAACATTTCCAATTTTGATGGGAATTTTTTGCTATTTCCATTGTTTTTATTGCATTTAATAGCAAATTAGGTGTTGTTTAATTCTTGTGGTACACACAAATGAGAACAATTGATGTGTGCATTTAAAGTATATGATACAACAATCAGAATCGTTCCTTCAAATTTCAGGAAGCAACCTACAGTACTGTACACCATACTAAGGTCAAAACAGTCAATATTTTCTTACAATGATATTAAAAGAAGCTTCTGCTGATGGTGGGCCTATATAAGGAGTGGGACTGGGAAGTTTGTTTTGGATCCCCCTCCCCTCCTAAGATAGTATTGTCATTCTATGTAAATATGTCACTTTTGCTAATATTTGACAAAGCCTGAACAATGTATGTTTACATAAATTTTGAAGAAAAAACCAGAAGAAAACCAGAATTGACATAAGTGGTTCCATTCCGAAGATCAAGTTTTCCAGTATGGGCATACAGTAGCCCCTGATAGCTTCCCTTCTGGCTACTGTATGTTCTCCGGCTGGTTGAAAATATACAAAGAAAAACTTGTGTTTTGGGTTATATTTCAGCTCTTTCATGCACAAATGATTTTTCAATTCATTCTTGGTGAGTTTCAATTACAAGAACAAAATCTTTCTGCCAAAACTTTACAATTTCTTATTCTCCACGTTGAACTCCTGAGGCTGATAATTTACCTAAACTAGGCCTCCTCATTATTCCAGGGTAGCTAAGGAATGCAAGAAAGAAGGAGAATTGCTAGGCCTACTCCATGCAAGACTATCAAGTACTGAAGGTGACCGAGGCAGAGTTAAGCCCTTAAGAAGGGAAACCCTGGCTTGGAACTCTGAAGGTGACACAGGCTCAACTGAGACTCCAGCATTCACTTATCAGGCAGGATGCACTATCATCTTGTCACTGATGGTGCCTTTGCATGCATCTTAGTCATGGTGTTTATGCAAATGATAATCTGAAAGTGCTTTAAAAACGTTTCTAGCATTTACTCTGGTCTGAATTTAATGTACACCATCCACAGTTTGAGTTTTACAAGAAGAACATTGTTCACTTTTTTATTGTTGAAAAAACATGCATTATTCCATAATGATTCATCAAATAATTACAAACATACTTTCAATTTGAGTTTATCTTAAATGGCAATTTTAGCCAAAAACCTGACAATTTGTAAGCAACTTGTGGGATGAAAATAGGAATTTTGAAGAAAGACTTCACTTGAACCAAACAAAAATTTATAGAAACTACAGTAACTCTAAATGGACTCACATTGCTAATGAATCAATTTCCTATTACTCACGAAAATGTTCAAGTGGATATTTGGCATTCAAAGTTATATATAGGCCCATATTGTAATATTACAATTTACGTAGTTGACTTGTTTTGACAAAATTTGTTATGATCAGTTACAAAGACTTAGCTAAGAACAAAATATATTTGTGACAAATTAAGTACTTAATTGTTTTTGGGAAATTTACTGTTATTATAGCTGTGGATAATAGGAAGAAATCATTTGTTTGTTAAAGTCCCAAACAAGGGTGATGTTACCAACTGTGATAATTGGAGAGGTATTACTAACATCAGTGCTAGCAAAGTATTTGGGAGAGTCATTTGATCAATAGAATCAGAAATGGAGTTGACAGCAAGCTGAGAGTTGAACAAGCAGGGTTCAGAAGAGAAAAGAACACCACCCAACAAATATTTATACTCTGCAACATATTAGAACAGGTAGTTGAATGGTTAGTCAACCCTCTATATTACCTTTGTAGACTTCGAGAAAGTGTTGTCTCAGTACACAGGAGAGCCTATGGGAAATAATAGCAGCTTTTGGTATCCCACAGAATGTACAGTATATGATTAAAATACTTTATGAAGGTAATGAATATGCTGTAATAGATGAAGGGGTGGTGTCAGAATGGTTTCACATTAAGACAGGAGCCAAGCAAGGTGATGTAATGTCTGGTTTCATTTTACTAATGATAGTGGACGGGTGATGCGTAAGACAACTGAAGCCAATAGTAATGAAATAAGATGAAGGTTTATGTCAAGGTTAGAAGACCTCAATTTTGTAGATGACATCATTGTGACCTCCTCTACCTATCAACATAAGCAAATAAAACTAACAAGGCTAAACCAATATGCTGCACAAACTGGGTTAAGAATAAATAGAATAAGACTGAACTCATATGAAAGTAAATAGTAGATGCTGTGACAAAGTACAAATTATTAATGAACATCTAAGTACATACTTACAGGTCCCTAGGAGCAACTGTAAACATACAAGGTGGTTGTGGAGATGATAATGTTAACACAATTTCTAAAGCAGAAACATCTTTCATAGAATTAAGAAGATATAAGGATCATGAAAAGTTCACAAAGGGTTTAATAACAGATAAAGTGCTTTTTGAAAAACGTTTGTCCAAAGAGGTTAAGAATAATCCTAAGTCGTTTCATTCATATGTTCATTCAAAGATAAAAACCAAGGAGGTTGTTGATCCCCATTTCCCCCCCCCATCCCCACCCTTTTTGTTTTTGTGGTGGTGGTGTTACTTAAATTTGGGCTTTTTATGGGGTGACTGACTTAATTTTCTTAACCCGTAATCTTGTTGTTATGTTATTTCATTCCAATGAGCTTGCAGTGACACACTGGACTGGATAACACACCACTACCAAAGAAAAGTCAAAGAGTTAGTAAAGAACTTATGATTATGAGTGTTGACTTTGAAATAAAATTGGAATGACAGCATACTTGATACTTGATACAACATTGGTTTAAGCCTCAAATTGAGAAAATCTCATATGGTAACATACTGTCAACGTACTTTCTTCGTTCAAAGCTAAACATCACTTTCTGCTGTTCATCAGAATCTACTCAAAGCTGGCTAGGGTCTACTTGCAGTACTGTCAGACTGTTCAGCCTCGATCAGTCGGTGACGGTACAACTTTACAATGCCACCCGATTGTCTCCTACCTTGTGTAGCTAACAGTAACTGACATTGCAGCAGCATGTTGTGGAACTTCCGGTGTAAACAAACAAGAAAACCCGGAGTAGCCTACACACTACTTCCGGTACGGTGTAAACGAACTTTCGTAAACTGGCATATGCTCCCCGTTAAAAAGTGTTACCTCCATGGTTAAACAAGGTTCATGCGGTGCGGAAAAGTTGCAGAAACAGGGAGGTATCATTTATCTGTGCTAGCTCGCAACGCAAAAAGGCTAAAAAGTGCCATCCAAAACTCTTACTTCAGCCTTGATTTATCCCAACTCTAACACAGTGAAACTCACAAAAACTTGGGGACCTATGGTGGAAAAGACTGTTTGAATCGGGGTGCACATAATTTGAGGGTCATTTTTCGGTTTAGAAACCATGTATGACAGCTTTAGGGGGAAGTATCTCCCCCCACTCCCCCAAATACCGCCGAAAATTTTCAAAACTTTTATTGGCCTGAGAAATACTATAGTAACTTTTTTCATTTTTTAGTTTGCAGCAACACAAATTTGCTCGTTTAAATAAGATATTTAGGACCAAAGTTATGGAAAAATTGTTATACCAAGATCTACAACAATTGGGAAATTTATAGCATAAGTCTCGAAATCGGAAAGATTTAGATCATGATTAGTCAAAGTGTATAAGGAATATGATTCGAAATATGTAGTCTCAAACAATGTGAAAAGCAAATAGAGGGTTCAGGTATAGGCATGAGGATTGTCATGATTTTCTCAATCTGTCAATTAAACTCAGTATATCAGGCAGTGGCGGGGTGGATCACGTTTTACTGGGGCAAGGGCATTTTGGCTCCCCCCTCCAAAAAAAAAAAAAAATATAGAAATATTGCTTAAAATCCTGTCAATTCCACAATAAAATCAGTTCAAAAAAATATATATTTTGGAACGAATGTTCAAATGTGTAGGATTCCATTCGCTACAATATGTCTTTAGTAGGGGTCTAGGGAGATGGTTTTCATGTTCTTGATGTAAGAATAAAGCTTTTAGACAAAACATATACAACCTGGAGAACAAAAAGCATATAAGAATATATTTCTCTTGACAATTTTTGCGCCCGTGTGAGCAATCAGCGCCCTCTCGAAAGGCTTCTACTAGCTGTATTTAAATACAATTGTTTGCCCTTCATGGCTGAAACAGATATTAAATATTTCCGACGAGCTATCGCCATGCATTGGCTGCTGTCTGAGCGCGAAATCAAAGGGTCCGCTCGAGTGCCAATGGTGGGGTTTGGGTTTGTCTCCGGAAAATTTGGTCTTTCTGTGGAAATTCCATGCGCTATTGGACAAAAATGGAATATTATGTGCTTATTAGTATAGGAAAAACTTATTGTAAGAGTCTTGATTTTGTTGTGTTCCGAATTAATCTTTATAAATAATATATTTTGAAGTGTTTAGTGTATAAATAATATACCTTAAGGTGTTCAACGTTTTATCCCTTATGGGATTTATTTATTAAGCTGAGTTACATTGTTATGATTGTTTATGACTTGAACTTATATTTAAGTTTTATAAATTGGTTTCATGGTCGTGGTTCCAGAATTATCAAATCATAATTCTGGAAGATTATTTAATTATTTATGTTACGAATGTACGTCTAAGAATTGATGACGCCAGCCCTTTGGATATTTGATCTAAGTTTGCATGATAATCACATGTCTGTCACATGCACATCAGATGTTAGGCTTCATCTGCATTCATTTACATACTTCTATACTTTTGTCCAATGGGTAAGCTTAGTTAATCATGGGACCTTTGACATCCAATCACCTTTAAGTGTCACCATGAGTTTGATTTATATGGTATGGTACTTTCCTCCAATCAGTTGGTTAGATCTAATCAGGCGTTCAGGTTTATCCAATCAGAATAGTTGTTTACTTGGAAGGGCGTATGCTCTATCCATCGTATCCGTATCCACTTTAAGTCGAGTTAGTCTCGTCCGTGCGGTTGTCCTGTTAAGTCCTATGTTGTGGTTACTCTGATTTATTACGTATCATCTGTTGTATTTTCCGTTCAAAGAACTGTCATTTACCTGTACAAATCATTGGAGTATAAAGCATGTTGTCATATTGAAGGCTTTAATAAACTTACGACCGGAATCAAACATTCCTTTCTCTGATGTTTCATTTTATCCGCTGAGTGCACTTCGTTACAGTTAAGCCTAACATAAACTTACATAAGTTACAACCCGTAAAATAAGGCCTATACTACTATTTTACATTATTGACAAATACGTAAACTTTCCCAGGGCCTAAAAATATGTTCTCAGGACGATTTGGAGTCCCCTTCGAGCATTTGGGGCCCTCTCAGAAAGCTTTCCGCACCACCACACCTCTCCCCTTGTCCGACTTCCTCCCTGGCGCTTTGGGCCCCATAAAAAGCTATTGCAGTGCCATTGTTCAGGGCTTTGACTCAAATCGATTTCGGGGGCCTGTAAGGTTTATCCACCAGGAGCGTGTCTAGCTTTTCGTTTCTGAGGTGGCTGAAGCCCTCCCAAAAAGACATTGAGGGCCGGTTTCAGATTAGGGAAGACAAAGCGTAGGAAGTTAGGGACCCACAGAAAGGGTTTCTAAGTTCCTGGTTGCATGCATGCTTTAATTTGATGACAATTTGTGAAATTAATAACATAAAATTGAAGGAAAATGCGTACAATTGTTGGAAAAAAAATTCGATTTTGGCAACAGTTCCTGAAAATTTCTCGAAATTGACAGTGCTTTATCGAAAAGTGTAGATTTCCTACAATTCTCAGAAAAATTCCCGGAAATTGAAGAGCATTTCTTGGAAATTGAAGAAGATTAAAGAAAATGAGTGATTTTTAAAAAAAAACGTAAGATTCCCTGAAAATTGACAAAGACCTCTCCCTAAAATTCTTGAGAATTGCCAGAAGTTCACGGAAAATTCGCAGAAAAATCTTTGAAAATAAAAAAAATTCCTGAAAATGAAAAAAAATTCCTAAAAATTCAAGGAGATTTCACGAGACTTTTTTCCAAATTAACGCGGGTGGAAAGGTAAAGACCAATTTTGAAATTGTATTGCTTTTTTGTGGGATGGGAACCATGAGCGAATGACCGATTTAGAACTTCACATCCCTATCTAAACGTTTTTGCTTCTATGTTGTAGATTTTTGTCCAAACTTGAAAGTTTTGGTCCAAAATTGAAGATTTTTTATTTAATCTGATAGTGAGGATTTTGAGGTCAAAATTAAAGGAAAAATGTGTGGTACAAAATCTAAGAATTTTTTAGTACAAACTGCTAAAGTTATGGTCCAAAATTAATCAGTCAGTCAATACGATTGCAGAAAATGCCATCTTCTGTTTTCTACACATGGTTCATTTGATATTTCAGTGAATTATATTTATAGATTTGACAAAATTTGGGATGGGTGGGGGCGGGGGTGGTGGTTATGATATTTTTTAGGGGAGAAGCCCTTAATAGCCCCACTAAATACGTCACCGTTAACCACCCTTTTCGGCTTTCCCAGCCTTTAGTTGCGCCACTGCTAACCAAACATGTATTCCTTTCTTAACAATCCCAGCCTATCCAATGTAACCAACGAAAACAGTCTTATACTCACCCACAAAATATATATTGAGCAACTACATCATTGATGCTCTAGCATCACATAATCAAACGATATTAAAGATCCTATTACTTGCATCCAAACAATAAAAAATAAACATCAAACGTGTATTCCTTGTATAACAATCCCAGACTACTCGAATTAACTACACACCAACAAAAACAGACTTAAACCCATGCCCAAAATTTATGTTCAGCAACTACATCATTGATGTTCTAGTTTTAATGGGAAAAGGGAGAAGGATGGTTGAAGAAAAAGGAAGGGAGGGGGGGGGGGAAGGGGTGTCCAATGTTGCTTAAAGCCAATTTGATATACCAATAAAGTTTGATCTTGCCAGATATTACCTTGATCAACGTCAAGATGATATACAAATAAAGTTTGATCGGCCAGATCAAGCCAGATATAAAGTGGATTTCAAGCTACATTTGATATACAAATCAAGTTTGATCTGGCCAGATCAAGCCAGATATAACCTTGATTTAATGCTACATTTAAAGGAAATGTACATATATGTAAATTTGTATTAATAAAAAAGTAATTTCAAGATAAACAGATAAACAAGCAGATAAAATTTGATGTGTGATTTAGCATGCAGATATGCAGGCTTAGTCCTTTTGTGTGGCTCGGTATTGACTTAAGCGCTTCCTCAAGCATCTAGCAATAAAGTATCAAAAATGTGATGGGCGGAGTCGCAATAATTGATACCAGTAAATGTTCATGTAGAAATAGAGATTAATAACTGCATTAATATTTCTATTTTTCAAATTCATACCATCGGTCTACTATGTATTTACTTAAGCCTGTGGCTTAATTCCTTATATATTTTGTTTCAAACATTTGTTTCAAATTTTTAGGGAATTTTTGTTCTCATACTGAAAATAAAAAGTAGAAAGAATAAAAGCTCATGCTAAGTTCCTAATAAGTACTAATAAAGGGTCTCATTTAGTTATGGCTAGACACTGACAAATGAAACTGTTTCATATAATTTAGACCTGAAAATTCCAGATATGGAAATTATATTAAATCCGGATCAGGAATTTATATCTGGGCCAGATCTGGCCCAGATATAAATCCCAGATCTGGGATTGATATCAAACCCAGATCTGGAATTCATATCTGGGCAAGATATGGCCAGATAGAGAATTAGGCAGATATAAACTAAAACTTAATTTGGTGCAGATCAAAAATTGATCTGGAAATTACAGATCAAATTTGAATTTATTTCTGCCTAATTCTTTATCTAGCCTAATCTGGATTTGATATAAATCCCAGATCTGGCATTTATATCTGGGCCCGATCTGGAATTAATGTCTGGGCCCGATCTGAACTTCATATCTGAACCAAATCTAGAATTTTTGTAAGGGGCCGCACCACTTTTGCGCGGGATTTATGAAAATGCGAGGACTACAGGGGGGCTTCACCCTCTGCTCCTCAAACCCCGCCGCACCAATATCAAGACCATCACCGCACCACTAACAACTCTGGTGCTACAGCCCTGGTTTCTTTCAAATTTATGTTACAAACTTGGATTGTGGTCAAGTACGCTAAAAAGCCTAAGTGTTAAATATAACACTTTTGTCCGTGTTAAACAAAAGATTTACATTCTGTAACTCTCCAAGCGTTGGATAACTGAATTGTAACACCTGTCACAACTTAATGACACTTAAATAAGTGTTACCTTTGGATTACTCTTTGTAACTCTTAATTGTTGGATAGCTACCTAGTAAATAATCAGGTGATGGGCGGAGCCACAATAATCAACACTAATTAATAGTTATACAGAAATGGAGATTGATAGCTGATTAATTCTATTTTGCAAGTACACTTCTTTAGTCCTGTGTGTATTTACTTAATCTTCTGGTTTCATTACATAAATATTTTGTTTTACACATTTATGCTGAATTTTAGGAAAAATGATATTTCCCTAATGGAACTAAAATAATTGATAAAGAAAACTCATCTTTACACATACCTATTAATAGTCTCATTTAGTTATGACTATATGCAAGAACTGTTATAAATTAATGGTAGTTAGGTGGTTCTGCAATGTCATATATTAAATGACTTGCCTTCATTATAAACACTCTTGATGGCACACTAAAGTGTTTGACCAAAACAAGTAAAACGATTGTTTATATCATTGTTAACAGTACAACACTTATAAGTGTTGAATAATAAGTGTTTTTACTTGTACTTGCCAAGAGATATATTAACACTTTCAAGAGTTTAAAGCTAACCCTTTTTCAAGTGTTAATATGACACTTACAGGTGTTACAATGCAGTCATCCAACACTTGACGAGTTACAGAAAGTAAATATTTTCTTTAACACCGATGAAAGTGGTATTTCTAAAACTTAAAAAGTTTTAGCATGAAGGAGCACATTGCCCATGCAGTGGTGTCTACAAGGGGCTTATCTTCCCAGGAAAAATACTGTAGCCATTCCCCTCCCCCCAATTTGTTTGTCAAATCCATAAATATAATCAACTGGAATATCAAATAAAACCTTAAAAAACAGACGTTGGCATTTTTTATTCATATCAACTAAAATATTGTTTATTTTTGACCAAAACATTTCCACTTTGCACCAAAATTTCTCAATTTTGGATTAAAAATCTTTCATATTGGCCAAAAATCTTTAATTTTGGATAAAAAATGTTGAAGTTTGAACCAAATCTATAACATACTGTACAACCTAAAAACCTTCAGATATGGAAGTCTTAATGATATCAGGGACATGCCCTCCCCCCACCCCAACTACTTTTGAAGCAATACAATTTTCAGATATGCCTTTTTGCCCGATGGGATGGGCAATTTTCAACGTTTGTCCTATCAAGGGTTCTAGGAAGGGTCAATATCTCAGGAAGGGAGGGGGGGAGAAGGACTCAACTATTTTCCTGGTTACAAGCAGACTAAATTTCACTAAAATGTTACTGCTAGATAGGGAAGATTTCCTTCAATTTTTGGAAGAGAAAATATACCTATAAAATTGTCATTTTCTGCAGAATTTTCATCACAAGTTCAGAAAATCATCATCGATTTTTGTGAACTTTACTTTAATTGCGGGAAAAAAAATTCACTTTACGAGGAATCAGTCAATTGCGGGAAATTTTTGACAAAATGTTGGCAAAATTTCTAACAATCTTGCTCATTACCCGTTAATTTTATGTTAATAATTTTCTAATAACTCCTTCCTTCCAACCAGGAATAAAGCATGCAACCAGGAAGTAGAAACTTTCTTTGGGGTGTGGGGGGAGGGGAGGGGGGACAGGGCGGGTCAAACTTCCTGAATGTCCCTGGTGGTCGCCCAGTGAAATTTCCCTAAAAGATTTATTTATAAACAGCATGCTTTTTTGTCGGATTAGGAAATGGGAAATCTGAAAAATGTTGGCTAATGATAAGTAATATAACAATGAGCATGTTGCTCCATGTTTTTGGAGAAAAATGACCTTCTTTAAGAGAAGAAACGTGTCATTCATATACTAAATAGTTTCCCCAAAGAATGTGAGTGATTGCATAATATCTGTTCACAACTCACTCTGGAAATTTGTTTATTAAATAATTTGGACACCAAACATCAAAGAAAAGAAAGAAAGCATGTCCTTTTTCATTAGACATTTAATTCTGGACACAATTTGTTTTTCAGTGCAATACAAGTACATGCACCTAATACAAAGGCTAAAATATTTCACATATCTTTACTACATTCTTCAAATGGAAAAAAGAAAAGCAAAAAGATACAATTTTAAATAAATAATACCAAAATAGAAAAATTCCCACTAAAAATACCATTTAGTTTACTTAAAAAAATAAGTCGTAACCATTTCCAACAAAAAACAACTTTAAGTAACTCAGCCAACACAACTAGGAAGACATCAGAACAGTACTGCAGAAAATATAGTAACTACAATAGTGTTATAACACAGGTATAAGCAATTGCACATTGCATTATTCAAAATCAAATTTTATCTTAAATATAAATCCTCATAAAAATTGTTGACATGATTAAAAGTGATAGCCAAAATAAGGGATACAATAGATTCAAATATGAAATAATTTGAATTTCTGTAATATCTGTACATGCTAGATTATTATTTAAATGAACTGAAAATTCTCCAGATAGTCAACAAATATATTACATCAACATGTACTTATATAATTATGAATTAATTAATTATAAAATGTTGATGTACAGTTTGACATACCTGTTGCATCATTTTTCATCTCTTCAATTTCTTTCATTTATATCTTCCCTGAATTTAACTTTAATTTCTATTTACTTTTAATTTCTTTTGTCAACATGAGATACCTGGGATAATAATGACACGGATCCTACATGGGACAGCCTCCTATTTTAATCAGCCACTTTAAAAAGAGAGAAAGAAATACCATAACACATCTCTTTTTATGGTGCATGAATGACACACAAGTATAACAGATCTCCTCTTTAGGTCAGCCTAACCACAAAAGTAATACTGCTTTTGAAATGCTTATGAACAAAAATCTTGTACAATTCGTACAAAACTCAAGTTGTTCAATTCAATATTTATTGAATACAAAAATACATTGATTCTTTTTGTGAATGATGTAGCTTAAAGGAAATTGTCTCACCTGATTGGGAACGTCAAAAAAAAAAAAAAAAAAAAAAATGGTTCATATTAAATTTGCCTTTATTTTGTAGCAAATTTGTTACAAAATAGTTGGTAGCCAAATTTAGCTAGGTCCACTGAACCACTGCAGCAAAACATAGCCAATCTTAGAAGTCAATAAACACAGGCAGAATTAGGTTTAATTGCTGAAAAATTGATTAAAACCATGAAAATAACACAAATTTAAACAAAAACTGTTCAAGAATTAAACATTTCAAAAGTTCTTCAGGGGTTGATATGCAAATCATTATTAGGATTTGTGATGTAGAATAGACCTCTCTCTTTTCTTACACAAATTCATTGGTTTTTAATCCCGAATTCCATATTTATTTTGAATGGTAGTAGTTGATTCTGAATGAAGGTTCAATGAAGATCTAAGTAGAGATTATGTCTAATCATTTGCAAAGAAAAGGAAGGAAATGCTCATAATTATGTATAGATTTTGAGCTAGCTTCTCTTTCATATATCACAGATACATCAGACAGCAAAAAATGTTAAGATTTTGATGACAACCAGAAAAACTATAAACATTATTTCCAACTGTTTTATTCAAAAAATGTATGCTTGTTTTAATGGAAATTTACATTTCAGATGTTTGGCAAGCCTGGTCAAAAATAGTTTGTTTTTACATGTAAATTCTTGCTTTACATGACTAAAATGTTTAATCTTCAGATTATTAACAGTACTTTGATCATAACAACCTTTGAATTTATCACATAACTTAATATAAATAAATTAAAATCTTATACCCACAAATACAAAGGAAATTGTAAACAATCAACAATTACTAGCTCTAAATCCAAAAAAAGTATTTTATGGAATGTAATCTATAAATGTAACTTTCAACTAGGCAATATAGGAAAGATTTATTCTTATATTGAATCTAAGATACAAAAATATTTCACTACAATATTTGACTGGTTCACACTTGAAACCTTTACCCTAAATTTTAACCACAATAAACCTTTATAATTCTTAAAAGCATTAATTTTTCAGTGTAACATTTAGCTATGCCTATAAGTACAACATTCAACCACCAGCTTTTAACCTGCACCTCAGCAACATTTAATTTGATTAAATTTGCATAACCAACTCACCAGTAACATGTTTTTAAGTACCGTATATCAACGTAACATTTAAGCTAATAAAATCTGGTGAGTTAATGTAACATTTATCAACAAAAAACCTTCCAAAATATCACTTTAAAAGTTATTCCATAGTAAACCCAAAACGGATTACTCTCACATTAAATTTTTGTATTCTCAGTATTAAATCTGTGTTAAATTGATGCAATTTTCAGCCAAAGTAATGCACAAACAATGCAGCGGCAATAAGCATTAATTTATGGAAAAAATTAATTGAATTCAGTCAAAGTGAAACAGAATCCTGGAAAATAATGAAGGGGAGGGGGGGGGGGCTTCCATATGTGCTTTTTTCATTTTCTTAAGTGCAGGTGTCTTTTTTCATCACACTTTTATTGTGCAGGTATCAAAAACTGCTGTTTTACTCTTGTCAGTTTTGTACTGCTGGTTCATGTTTACAATATGTTAGTTGAATATTCATACTGCAGGTATTAAAGTTGACTTCTTTTATACTGCAGGTATTAAAGTTGACTTCCTTATACTGCAGGTATTAAAACTTTATAATTTCATAATGTAGTGCAAGGCCGGTACAAAAAAATAAGTCGTACTGCGGGTATGATTTTCAGTTCAAGGGCTGCATGCCCATACCACTTTTAGTATGAAGTGCCCCCCCACCCCAGGGGGAAGAATCTATGTGAAATGAAGTCTCATTACAGAGAATTCATAATTAATTATTGCATAAAATAACAAATGAAACCAAATGAATCTGAACAACATCCATTATAATAATATTTTCAGCTTTACTAATTTTATCCAAATCAATGACTCTTAACAGCACTTTCTTAAATATGCACCTTTCGACTATTTTTTCATAAGTAGTTACTTTTAAGAACTACATAGATTTGATACATATTAACACAAAATTAAACAAGGATCTCATTGCAAAAAAAAACGCAATTACGTCAGAAAGTACAGGAGCAATA